>CM035837.1:221822215-222099908 GCA_020510985.1 Pholidichthys leucotaenia
CTGGCCGTTTTCCACTCATCTCCCTCCCGGATCCGGACGAGGTGGTAAGCGCTGCGTAGGTCCAGCTTGGTGAACCAGGTCGCCCCCTGGAGGGAGTGGAAAGCAGTGTCCATGAGAGGCAGGGTGTAACGGTCCCTCTCCGTGATATTGTTGAGGGCCCGGTAGTCGATACAAGGGCGGAGGGACCCATCCTTTTTCCCCACGAAGAAGAACCCTGCCCCCACGGGTGACGATGATGGGCGGATAATCCCAGCACTTAATGATTCCTTCAGGTAGGCGTTCATCGTCTCCTTCTCCGGCGCAGACAGGCTGTAAAGGCGACCAGAAGGTAAGGGAGCCCCCTGGCGGAGGTTGATGGCGCAGTCATAGGGCCGATGAGGGGGAAGAGACATAGCTTTCGCTTTGCTGAACACCATACCCAGGTCGTGAAATTCTGGGGGCACCAGAGACAGGTCCGGGGGTGCAGCGTCCGTCGCAGGGGGAGGAGCGGACGGAGAGCAGGCAGCGGACTGAAGGCAGGTGCCCATACAGAACGTACTCCATGCCGAGATCCCAGCTGATTTCCAATCCAGGACCGGATTGTGAAGGCGGAGCCAGGGATACCCCAGGATGACGGGCGACACAGAGTTGGGAAGGACGTAAAAGGTCATCTCCTCCCGGTGGTTTCCCGAGATGATGACCGGTAGGGGAACAGTTTGATGTGTCACTCTCCCGAGGGTGGCACGGGAGAGGTGGATCAGGGAGAGGGGAGTGTTGAGTGCCTGGCAGCGGATGCCCAATCGGGTTGCCAGGCTTTGTGAAATGAAGCTGCCTTCTGCGCCCGAATCCACCAGTGCGTGGGTGAGGTGCCCAGTAGAGTTATGGCAGAAACGGATGGGCAGCTTCAATTGAGAAAGTGATCCTAACCGATTGACATCCGCGAGGCTTCCAACAGTGACTCGCGGACCCCACCGACTGGCTTTCCGTGGACAACGCTCCACGGTGTGTTGGTCGCCTCCGCAATACATGCAGAGGCCCAACTCACGGCGGCGTTGTTTCTCCACAGGGGAAAGTTTAGTCCAGGCCGTCACCATCGGCTCCGACTCCTCGGGGCGCGATGCTGGCGGCGCCGCCAGGGGGCGAGCTTGGAACAGGTGCGGCGAGGCTCCACGAGGGCGAGAAGAAGAAGACCTCCGCCCCGAGGAGCGCTCGCGCAGCCTGTTATCCAAACTTATCGCTAAGGATGTCAGCTCCGCTAGCGTCCCAGGGATATCCCGACCAGCCAGTTCATCCCTCAGATCACTATTGAGGCTGCGGAGGAACAGGCCACAGAGGGAGCGTTCCTCCCAGCCCAATTCCTTAGCCGCTACCCGGAAGTCGACCGAGTGGTCCGCTGCCGACCGGCTTCCCTGCTGGAGAGCGAGAAGCCGATCGACCTGGACCGTTTCGGTTTGTGAGTGGTCAAAGACCTCCAGAAAGCGCCTCACGAATTGGTCATAGGTGAGGGTGGCATAACTGGGCCTCGCCATTACGGCGTAGGTCCAAGTTAACGCACGCCCCTCCAGAAGATTCCCTATGTAACCAATTCGGCTGTGATCCGAGGGAAAATCTCCGGGCACACGGTGGAACACGGACTCACACTGCATAATAAACCCCCGCGCTCCGCCGAGCTTACCGCTAAAGCGGGCGGGGGTCGGAATCGGCGTGAGCCGAACCGGTGCCACTGGAGCCGGCTGGACGGCCGCTGGAACAGCAGGAGCCGCGCCACCCTGGTGAGTCGGGAGGAACGGCTGTTGGGGGTCCAAGCGGTTCAATCGGTTAGTCAGTTCTAATAATTGATGAAGAACCACCTGTTGCTGATAAACAATCTGATCCACCCGAGCCTCGAGGATGGTAAACCGGTGTGCGAGCCCGCCGCCTGCCGAGCCGCTCTGCTGAAGCCGTACTGACATAACGTTCGGCTCAGGAGACGCACACACACAGGTTCAGAGTAGTTCAAACTGTTTATTAACAACAGGGATGTTTGGGTGCGTGTCTGCGGAATGTTAATGTGTTGGTGGTGGCGTCTGCTTCGGACCCAGAGGCAGGAGACCGTTCAGCCGGCAACCCTATGGGAGAAATTGGACACAGGGTGATGAGCACACACCAACACAGGAGGAGAATAGGCGAGGGAGAGAAGCTTACTTGTTTGGGCAGATGACTGGCGCTTCAAGGATGGAAGCCCGGGAGACAGCCACCTGCAGGGCTCGGTGCAGCAGCGAGGAGAGACGAGGGACGGGGTTGTCCGCCGCCGAGGAATCCACCTGTGCACAGGGGAGCAGACTGGAGAGATGAGGTAAGTGAACTTCTTACCGGTAAAGAGGATGCTGAAGAGAATGTGGTAGAAGTCCATGCAAGGAAAATGAAGTCTACGGCTTCAGGCCGAAGCTCAGGGCGAGGCGGCTTTTATCCTTCGCCGCTGACGAGTAGCAGGTGCGTGAGCAGGTGGCGCCGCTGATGAATGGCGCGGCGTGACAAGAGTTAGGGTGATTGGGAGGATGAAGAAGGAGTGGCTTAGGCTGTTCCCCGTGGGTGTGGAACGGTCGATGGCTATATCGGGAGACAGAATTTTTCTTTTGATTTTGGGGGGTTTGCCACAAGTGTGGGAAGGGGAAATTTGTTTGTGTGTAGTTTGTAGGATGAATGTTCAACCACTCATGTTTTTGCTTCTCTGTATGAGCATGTTTACACTGCAAGGTAATCCCAAACTCTCTATTGATCATGGACCAAAGTGTTAATCTTAATTTAACTTCATGGAATTGCAGAGGTCTACAAAATTTAAAAAAACTTAAACAAGTTATGAATAAAATAAAGGACATGGGTTCAAGAATTGTGTTTTTACAAGAAACTCATCTGATAGAGGAGGATGTTAAAAGAATTAGGAGTAGATGGCAGGGAAGTGTATTCACCTCTTCATTTTCATCCCGGGCCAGGGGAGTTATGACTCTCATACATAAATCAGTTCCTTTTCAAGTGAAAAATGTAATTGGAGACAAATTTGGAAGATATGTAATCATTCAAGGTTCTTTGCTATTAGAAAATATAAATCTTGTGAACTTATATGGTCCCAATATAGATGATCAGAAGTTCTTTGCTAATTTATTTCTCATCTTATCATCACTTACAGGGCAACATATAATAGCAGGGGATTTTAATTGTACATTGAATCCAGGTGTGGATAGATCAACAGGACTGGATTGTACGCACATTGGATGTAGGATGACTATTAATCATTTTATGAAAGAATTGAGATTGTTAGATATATGGAGAGAAATGAAACCACAAGTTAAAGCCTATTCTTGTTATTCCAGTACCTACAAGACATTCTCACGTATTGATTATTTTTTGATTTCCACAGAATTAAGGTCCAAGATTCAAAACTGCTTTTATGATAACATCGTGATCTCTGATCATGCACCCTGTTGTCTAATATATGTAGATAAAAAATTGACAAAGGAATCAGGTAGATGGCAATTTCAGCATAAATGGCTTCAGGATGAGGAATTTGTCAAGTATATAGAAAAACAGATAGACGAGTTCTTTGACATCAATACTACACAAACATCAGTATGTGTAAAGTGGGAGGCTTTCAAAGCTTTTATTAGGGGACATATTATTAGTTATACAGGATCAAAATCTAAGAAGACTCGAGAGGAGAGAGCTAAATTGGAACATAAAATAAAAAGTCTTCAGGAAAAAGTGTATGCAGGAAGTGACCCAAGGTTGGAGAATGAATTACTGATTTTGAGAGCTGAATACGACAAAAAATCAGCGAATAGAGCTGCCTCGAGTCTTCTAAGATTGAAACAATCTTTTTATGAACAAGGTGAAAAATCAGGAAAATTATTAGCATGGCAGATTAAACAATTGGAAATTAAAACACCAATTACCAGTATTATAAGTAACGGACAGGTAGTTATAGATCCTTTAGAAATTAATAGAGCCTTTAGAGATTACTATGAAAAATTATATGATACCAAAAATGAACCTGATTTAACAAAACTAAATGGGTTTTTGAACGAACTATCTATACCGTGTATACCAAATGAAAACAGGGAGATATTGGAGTCTAAAATTAGTCAAGAAGAAGTTGGGCTAGCCATTGATAATATGAAATCAGGAAAAAGTGCAGGACCAGATGGTCTTCCAGTTGACCTTTATAAAAAATTTAAGAATAAATTAATAAAACCTTTTTTGGAAATGGTTTTAGAAGCATTTCAAAATAATAATTTACCATCATACATAAATAATGCCTTAATTATACTGCTGCCAAAACCAGGTAAGCCCTCTAATAAATGTGAAAATATGAGACCAATAAGCCTATTAAACGCCGACCTTAAGATAATCTGTAAAATTTTAGCAAGACGAATACAAGAAATTTTACCAAATATTATTAATCGAGATCAGAATGGCTTTATAAAGGGTAGACAAGGCTTCCATAATGTAAGAAGACTATTTAATATTATTTATTTTAATAAAGAAGCACCGGATACAGCTCTCCTATCATTGGACGCCGAAAAGGCCTTTGATAGAGTTGAATGGCCCTTTCTTTTTGAAGTCCTACAAAGGTTTGGACTTGGAAATAATTTCATAAAATGGGTTCAAATAATATACAATAATGCTACAGCAGAAATCCTAACAAATAACAATATTTCAAAACCAATAAAAATCAATAGAGGATGTCGACAAGGCTGTCCACTTTCACCTTTACTGTTTACTATGGCAATTGAACCTTTAGCGATAGCGATACGTTTACATTCACAAATATATGGAATTAAAGTTGGGCCAACAGAACATAAAATCTCCCTGTACGCCGATGATATAATTTTGTTTATGTCGAATCTAAAAAAATCAATTCCAACCTTGTTGAATTTAATAAAGAATTTTGGGGAAATATCAGGATATAAAATAAATAAAACTAAATCTTCAATATTAATGCTAAATGAGACCCAGAGAAATTACCCAGCCCCTGAGGCAAATCAATTCAATGTTGTAAATCAGTTTAAATATTTAGGAATCCAAATTATGCCTAAGCTAGAATCAGTCGCCAGCGTCAACTATGAAGCCTTAATGTCAGATATCAATGAGTTAACTCAGAGATGGATGTCACTACCAATGTCGATGATCGGGAGAATCAATATACTTAAAAGTAATATTTTACCTAAAATACTTTATTTATTTCAATACATTCCCTTATCACCACCTTTAGATCTATTCTCAAGAATAAAAAAAAAGTTAGTGGAATTTATATGGAACAACAGGAGGGCTAGATTACGTCTGTCTTTATTATATTTACCATTTGATCGTGGAGGTCTGAAATGTCCAAATTTTATGTTGTATTATTGGTCGGCACAACTGAGGTCTATGACATATTATTTTTCATCAAATGATCTCCCTCACTGGACTGAAATGGAATCATACAATTTACCTTTACCTCTTCCCATATTCATATACTCAGATTCGGCAAAAAAATTACAAAAACAAGTTAAAAATCCATTTGTAAAGCATATGATCAAAATATGGTGTGAAGCTAAAAACTATTTAAAAGAACCACAGTTATTGTCACAATTTAGTCCAATATGGGGTAATCAATATTTTAAACCAGGGAGAGCGGACGCTGTATTTAAAGTATGGAATTTAAAAGGGATACAAAAGATTCAGGATTTATATTTGCCATGTGCAGACAACATAATGTCTTTTGAAGAGCTGAGGATCAAATTTAATCTCAATAGAACACATTTTTTTAAATATCTTCAACTTAGAAACTTTATTCGATCAAATCAAAATAAAGCTCTCACTCGACCTATTTATTCATCCTTGGAAAAAATGATGATGAAAGATAGTAAAAGAAAGGGTATTATTTCAGAGTTTTATAACTCATTGACACTATCTTCAAGTGAAAATTCACTGAAAAGATTAAACTACTGGAAAGAAGATCTGCAAATTGAAATTTCGGAGGAACAATGGGAATTGGCTTGTACAGAAGCTCAAACCAAATCAATAAATGCACGCCTTAAATTGATTCATTTCAAATGGTTAATGCGGATGTATGTTACACCGGAGGAGTTAAATAGATATAACAAAAATATACCAGATACATGCACAAAATGCATGGAAAGTAAAGGAACCCTATTTCATTGTTTATGGGAATGTAGATTAATAAGAATGTTTTGGGAAGAGGTGAGGGTAACAATTGAAAAAATAATCTCAAAACAAATCATACTGAATCCTAAACTGTTTTTGTTGGGTCTGTACCCAGAAAAGCATAATTTTAATAAAAGTGAAAGAACATTCATAGACCTCAGTTTGCTTAATGCCAAAAAATGTATTGCACTATTATGGAAAAAGACTCATAGACCAGATGTGACTCAGTGGTTAAGACAGATGTTAACAAACCTTCCATTAGAAAGAATAACATATATACTGAAATCAAAGGAAATTGTGTTTGAGAATATATGGAGACCTTTTATTGATTATGTAAAAAATTTAAACATAACTCTTGAAGAAGAAGGTGAATGATGTGTGTGGACCTTGTAAATTCCAAACTGGTGAACATAATATGTATACTTATGTATTGGATTGTCTAGACTAAACAGAGGAGCATTGTTGAAGACTTGATTTTGTTGGTGGTTGTTGGTGTTTTTAGTGCATTTTTTTTTTTTTTTTTTGTAGTACTTTAGCGTTAGTGTTTGATTGTTTGTATCATGTTTGTTAAAAAAAAAAAAAGGTTCAATAAAGATATTGTGGAAAAAAAAAAAAACTCTCTCAAGTTGAAAGATCTGGTTGACTTTAAAACCGCAATAATAATGTTCAAAGTGAAGAATTTATCACTGCCCGCAAATATCCAAAAGTTGTTCCAAACAAGGGAGAAACGATATCACTTCAGAGGAACATGTATATTTCAAAAGCCTACAGTGAGAACAACCACCAAGCAACACTGTATTTCAGTGCAAGGAGCCAGATTATGGAACGATTATGGACCTGAATTAAAATCATGTACAACGCTTGGACAATTTAAATAAAAACTAAAGGAAGAAATACTCCAAACATATTTACAAGACGACATGTAAACTCACATAAGGATTGACATATCCAGCCTGTGTTGTGTTGTAGCTTAGTTTTTTTTTTTGTTTTTTTTTTTCTCTCTGTGACATTCTGTCTTAGATTTGTCTTGAATAGTAACCGCTTAACCTAGCTTAGCTTAGTTTTCTTTTTTTTTCTCTCAGTCACACTTTGTCTTAGCTTTGTTCTAAATTGTAATCACTCTTGTCTTGTTTACTCTTTTTTCTTTTGAATTCTTGGATGGAATATGGGTGGGCAATATAAGCTGCGGCTTCAGCCATCACCCATTTCGGATAACTCACGTGGAATTGTTTAGTAGAAGGAGTCTTTGTCTAATTTGACCTTGTTGTTATATTATACAGTTTCTTTTAACCTGTACTGTATTATCCGAAATAAATAAATAAATTCAAAATTCAAAATAAAGAGAGTTGTTGACTGCATTAGCACCAGCCAGTTATGATCGAGCCCCCTCTGCTGGAGAGGTTGTGACCTGATAGGAGATTTTTCCATATCTTTTAGAATTGTCCAAAGTTGAAACATTTTAGGAAAACATAAAAACAGAAATCTCACAAATCCTGAATTTAAACAATTCTTTTGAACCTCAGTGTGTGCTTTTAAATAATGCGCTCCCTCGAGGGATGGATACAAATAAACAATATATGCTTAGAGCACTGATATTGTTAACCCACAATAGTGTAACGTTGGGGCCATGTTAAGTGGGGCAGGAATTTCCCAGCATGCTCTGCCAGTTGAAAACGTTATGTGTGTGTAACCGTGATGTAAACAGAGGTCTGGGAGAATGACCTCCCCTCCTGCCTGTGCTCAGAGTGTGTGAAAAATAAATCCCGTTGATCACAGCCATCTGCTCCATTTTCTTTGTGTGAACCCTGCATACGTCACACTGGTATCAGAAGTGGGCATGGAGCAAATGGAAGCTAGGATCAGAATGGAGATCCAGCAGCTGGAGCAGGCCATTGCTCAGCTGATGATGGACGATGGGACAGAGACACCACCACCGGGAGCCTGGAGCCGGGACGAACGAAGCGGCGGACCTGACGGGGCCAGCGCACCCCGCCTCCTGTCTTTTTCAAGACAGAGCAGAGCAAACATTTCACCCTTCTCAGGACAGCACGGGCTGGCGACCCCAAGGCGATCAAGGGTGGCGATCGATCAGGAAACGACCACCCCACCTGTTCGACAGCGGGCCAAGATTCCCCGTTTCAACGGCGAAGCCACATTAGATGACTACCTGACACAGGTCGAGCTGACTGCGGCGCTGAACGGCTGGTCGCCAGAGGAAACCGCCGTACAGGTCGCGCTGGCCTTGGAAGGGAAAGCCCTCTGCACGCTCTCTGATCTCCGGCCCGAGGAGCACCACAGCTGGCCAGCACTACAAGGGGCGCTCCAGAGACGATTTGGGAGAATAGCGGATGCTGAGCACGCCCAAGAACAACTGACCCGCCGCCGCCGGAACCACCAGGAAAAACTAGGAGCCTATGCTGCAGACATATGGCTGTTAACCCGACGCAGCTACCCAGATTTCGCGCCGGAGGCAGTAGAGAAGCTCGCCCTCCGGAGTTTCATCCAAGGTCTCCGTCCGGCCCAGCTCCAGAGCCACGTACGGCTCCACGCCGCGAGCGACTGGAGGACTGCAGTGGCAGAAGCAGAGCGGGCAGAGCCGCTAATAAATCGCACCACTGAAGCAGCAACGCACAGCCGAAGAACCTACCAGGCTACGATGGAGAGCGAGGAGGAGGAATTACGGCAGACCACGGCGGCGCGTCCACGGAGAAGATGGCCTCGGCGGCGCGAGGAAGGGTGCTTCCGCTGCGGAGAGATGGGACACATCGCGCGATACTGCCCCGCACCCACCCCACGACAAACCGGCCCCTCGCCGGCGTTAAACTAGAGCGAGGTGGCGTGAACGGGGACAGGCCACCTCCAGCAGATGTTTCCCCCGAGGAGCCGGCACCGCGCGTGGGCCAAGTTGGACACTCTCCAGGGATCTATCTACAGTGCAGCTTGGGGAAGACGTCGATCCGGGCCCTGATTGACACCGGCTCTACAATCTCTTTGGTTCGACCCGGTGTGCTGCCGGGCACAAGCAAGACGGCTCCGCGGGGGTGGGAACCCACCGAGCACTGCGTCACCACAGCTACCGGTGAGCACGCCCGACTGAAGGGGCGGAGAGTGCTGGTGGTGGGGGTGGCCGGTCAGAACATAAGACACCCGTTCTGGCTGGCTGACATCCAAGACCCCTGTATTATTGGACTAGACCTGCTCACAGCCTGGTGTGCCAAGATCGACACCGCCGGACCGTCCCTCCAGCTGGGAAACCGGACCATCACGCTCCACAGCAGAACCCAGGGAAGGGACACGGGGGCACGCACAATCGAGGGATCGCCAAGACAGACCGGACCAGGCAGGCCACCGCGAGGACTGGACACGATGACGTCACCAGCGCGGACAGAGGGAGCACGAGCACACACAGGGACAGCAAGGGGAGGGGTCAACGTGTCAGCAGAGACGCAGCAGGCGGTGGAGGAATTATTTCAGCGGAGCTGCAGCGGGCTGGACCCGGAACAGAGACGCCAGCTGCGGGAGCTATTGGACTATTACGTGGGTGTTTTCGCCGCGAAGGATGAGGAATGCGGCCGGACCGGGTTGGTGCAGCACGAGATCGACACTGGTGAGGCCAGGCCGATTCGACTCCACCCACGCCGGCTGCCCTTTTCAAGGCGGGCAGCGGCGGAACAAAAAGTGCGAGAAATGCTGGAGGCAGATGTCATTGAGCCCTCCAGCAGCCCCTGGGCGGCGCCTGTGGTGCTGGTCAAGAAGAAGGACGGGTCGTGGCGGTTCTGTGTGGATTACCGACGCCTGAACGACGCCACCAGGAAAGATTCCTACCCCCTGCCCCGCATCGATGACGCACTGGACCACATCGCCGGCTCCAGCTGGTTCAGCTCGCTGGATCTACGCAGCGGCTATTGGCAGGTAGAGCTGTCACCTGAGGCCCGCCAGAAAACAGCCTTCTCCATCGGGCAGGGACTGTACCAGTTTAAAGTGATGCCGTTTGGACTCTGCAACGCCCCGGCCACCTTTGAGCGCTTGATGGAGCGAGTGCTGGCTCATGTGCCCCGGAGTCGCTGCGTTGTTTACCTGGATGACCTGCTGGTGCATGCAGCTGATTTTGACAGCGCCCTGTCAAATCTCCGAGAGGTGCTGGGAGCCATCCAGCAGGCGGGGCTACGGTTACACCCTAAGAAATGCCACCTGTTCCGGTGGGAGACCACCTTTTTGGGCCACGTCGTCAGCGCAGCGGGGGTCGCCACCGACCCGGAAAAAGTGGCAACAGTGAGAGACTGGCCAGTGCCGCGGAACGTTGGAGAACTGAGGAGTTTTCTTGGATTGGCCTCCTATTATAGGAGGTTTGTGAAAGACTTCGCCACCATTGCCAGCCCGCTGCATCAGCTGACGCAGAAAGGACGCACGTTCCAGTGGGGTGACAGCTGTGCTGCTGCTTTCTCCCAGCTTCGCGCAGCGCTCATCAGAGCCCCCGTCCTGCGGTACCCTGACCCGAGCCGCCCTTTCATCGTGGACACGGACGCCAGCAACCAGGGCATCGGGGCGGTGTTATCCCAGGAGGGAGAACATGGAGAGCAGGCAGTCGCTTACTTCAGCCGCACTCTCAGCAGAGCCGAGAGAAATTACTGTGTGACTCGCAGAGAGCTGCTGGCTGTCATTCAAGGACTGCGTCATTTCCGCCCGTATGTGTACGGGGGGAGGTTCCAGCTCAGGACGGACCACGCTTCCCTGACCTGGTTGTTAAACTTCAAAGAACCGGATGGACAGTTGGCGAGGTGGCTGGAGGCACTGCAGGATTATAATTTCCAGATTGTGCATCGGGCAGGCCGCCTCCATGCCAACGCTGACGCGCTGTCTCGGCGCCCCTGTGCGACAGAGGAGTGTCGTCACTGCCAACGGGCTGAAGATCGGGACCAAACCGCCCCACAGGCTGCCGCTCTCCGAGCCGCTGCGAGCAGGAATAACGCAGCGACGCACAGCCCCTCCTCAGATGATCAGGCAGTTCTCCCCAGCGATGACGTCACAGAGGTTCTTGGCACGCAGCAGCTGCAGAGCGAGCAGGACAGAGACCCAGTCATTTCGCGGGTTCGGCAGTGGCTGGACGCAGGACAGCGGCCCGCCTGGGAGGTTGTGTCACCGCTGGACCCAGAGACTAAGGCCCTACACTCCCAGTGGGCCAATCTCCACTGCTACGAGGGCGTGGTGTATCGGCAGTGGCAGACTCCAGCTGGGCAGCGGCACGTCTGGCAGCTGTTGGTTCCTCGTCGACTCCGGCCCAAAGTACTCCAGCTGGTTCATGGGGCGGTAGGAGCGGGCCACTTTGGAGTGACAAAGACGCTGCAGCGCCTTCGGGCCCGGTTCTACTGGCCCGGTTGTCATCAGGACGTGGAGCTCCACGTTCACCGCTGCGACACATGCACAGCTCAGAAAGGACCAACTCAGCGATCCCACGCTCCCCTGCAGCAGTACCGGGTGGGAGCACCGATGGAGCGAGTGGGAGTGGACATCCTGGGCCCTTTCCCGACCACGGACCGGGGGAACCGCTACGTGCTGGTCGCGATGGATTATTTCACTAAGTTGCCAGAGGCGTACGCGGTCCCGGATCAGAGCGCTGCTACGACGGCATCAAAGCTGGTGGGTGAAATGTTCTGTCGGTTTGGTGCACCGGAGGAGCTGCACAGCGATCAGGGTCGGAACTTCGAGGCGGAGGTCTTCGGAGAGGTCTGCAAACGGCTGGGCATCCGGAAGACCCGGACCACCCCACTGCATCCACAGAGCGACGGCCTGGTCGAACGATTCAACCGGACCCTCACCACCCAGCTTGCTATCCTAGTGGACCAGCGACAGCGAGACTGGGACCTGCATCTGCCTTTTGTTTTGTGGGCGTACCGGACGGCAGCTCAGGAATCTACCCGGTGCACCCCTGCGGCGCTCATGTTTGGACGCGAGCTGCGCACACCGGTGGATTTGGTATTCGGTTGCCCCCCTGAGCCGGAGGTGGAGGGAAAACCTGGATTGGATTATTTTTTTTGTTTGAAAGAACGTCTCCACACGGTGCACGAACTGGCTCGAGAGGCCCTGGCAGCGGCAGGGGGTCAGCAGAAGCGAGCGTACGACTCGCGCTGCCAGGGGAGGGACTTTGCACCGGGAGATCGAGTCTGGGTTTTCTGCCCTGAGAGGAAGAGAGGACGATCACCGAAGCTGGCGAGCCAGTGGTCGGGACCATGCGTGGTCCTGGAGAGACTGTCAGATGTGGTGTACAGGGTGAGGCTTAGAAAAAGGGACCGGGTTTTGGTCCTTCATCGTGACCGTCTCGCCCCGTATCGGCCATCTGCACCGCTGGTGGACGAACCGGAGCTTCCATCCCGGCCCGATACCCCGACCGAGACCCAGATGGACACTAGGGGGCCTGTACTTGTTGGCCGCCGGCACCGAAGACCGCCCCGACACCTGGATGAGTTTGTATTGGACTTTTAAATTGGACTTTAATTTTTCTGGGGACAGAAACCAGTCCAGGGGGGGGGGGGGGCAGTGTAACGTTGGGGCCATGTTAAGTGGGGCAGGAATTTCCCAGCATGCTCTGCCAGTTGAAAACGTTATGTGTGTGTAACCGTGATGTAAACAGAGGTCTGGGAGAATGACCTCCCCTCCTGCCTGTGCTCAGAGTGTGTGAAAAATAAATCCGGTTGATCACAGCCATCTGCTCCATTTTCTTTGTGTGAACCCTGCATACGTCACAATATGATGACCATAAACTGGCTCAAACCACACCCGCTACCCTGGATCAGTGGACTCAAAGACTGACAGAAATAAACTGTATGGAAAATATAACAGCAAGTTTAACTCAAAAGGAACATTTATTTTGAAAAATGGTCTCCTGTGATATTCTACCTGAAACAAAATACTCCGTGAACCTTCAAATAGATCTTGTATTGTAGGTGTAATGTATTATCTATATTGTATAGTACAGTGCATCAAGAAAGTCTTCACAGTGCTTCACTTTTTCCATATTTTGTTATGTTACAGCCTTATTCCAAAAGGGATTAAATTCATTTTTTTTTCTTCAAAATTCTACACACAATACCCCATAATGACAGTGTGAAAAAAGTTTTTTGGGGGGGATTTTTACAAATTTATTAAAAATAAAAACTAAGAAATCACATGTATATCAGTATTCACAGCCTTTGCTCAATACTTTGTTGAGGCACCTTTGGTAGCAATTACAGCCTCAAGTCTTTTTGAATATGATGCCACTAACTTGGCACACCTACTGTATCTTTGGGCAGTTTGGCTCATTCCTCTTTGCAGCACCTCTCAAGCTCCATCAGGTTGGATGGGAAGCGTCACTGCACAGCCATTTTCAGATCTCTCCAGAGATGTTCAATTGGATTCAAGTCTGGGCTCTGGCTGGGCCACTCAAGGATATTCACAGAGTTGTCCTGAAGCCACTCCTTTGATATCTTGGCTGTGTGCTGAGGGTCATTGTCCTGCTGAAAGATGAACTGTTGCCCCAGTCTGAGGTCAAGAGCGCTCTGGAGCAGGTTTTCATCCAGGATGTCTCTGTACATTGCTGCATCCATCTTTTCCTCTATCCCGACTAGTCTCCCAGTTCCTGCCACTGAAAAACATCCCCACAGCATGATGCTGCCACCACCATTGGCGTGGTTATGAATGGTGCCTGGTTTCTTCCAAACATGATACCTGGCATTCACACCAGAGTTCAATCTTTGTCTCATCAGACCAGAGAATTTTGTTTCTCATGGTCTGAGAGTCCTTCAGGTGCCTTTTGGCAAACTTCAGGTAGGCTGCCATGTGCCTTTTACTAAGGAGTGGCTTCTGTCTGGCTACTCTACCATACAGGCCTGATTGGTGAATTGCTGCAGAGATGGTTGTCCTTCTGGAAGGTTCTCCTGTCTTCACAGAGGAACGCTGGAGCTCTGACAGAGTGACCATTGGGTTCTTGGTCACCTCCCTGACTAAGGCCCTTCTCCCCCGATCGCTCAGTTTAGATGGCCGGCCAGCTCTAGTAAGAGTCCTGGTGGTTCTGAACTTCTTCCATTTATGGATGATCACTAACTGATTACTAACATTTATGGATGATCACTAACTCATCACTGCACCTGAGGCAGAGGACACACCTGCACCCGCTCATCAGCCAGCATACTTAAGGAGTCCTCCTCCGTGCAGTCAACGCTGGCTCGTCTGGGTATACTGCCCTAATTCAGGCAAGCGGGTCATTTGTATTAAGCTTAGATACGTCATCTAAACTGTACCCTTTTCTCTCCTTACAGGTTGGTGCCATCGTGCAGGTGTGTCTCGGGACTGCATGCGCTCTCCTGCCACCTCACCAATACCACAGCAACGACTCGTCACCCGGTCAGGCACTACTAGCTCATTTCCCCTACCCTACTGGTTCATCTATTCATCGCTGGAGTCCTGCCGGTCCATCCTCGGAGTCCCGAGTAAGTGGCAATTTGGCTCGCCTACATTCCCTACTCTGTTCCTCCACTGACAGCTCTTGCTTTCTCTCCACAGGTGGATTGATTCTTCTGGCGAGTGGCTGTCTAATTAACTGTGCGCTGTTTTCTCACATTTAATAAACTGTTGAACGTTCCCCCCCTTGTGTGGTTCCATACTGTGCTAGCATCGTGCACGTGAGCTGTCAGCTTAACCATGACGTCATGCTTGGTTTGTGCTCTGACATGCACTGTCAGCTGTGGGACCTTATATAGACAGGTGTGTGCCTTTCCACATCATGTCCAATCAACTGAATTTACCACAGGTGGACTCCAGTTAAGCTGTAGAAACATCTCAAGACGATCAGTGGAAACAGGATGAACCTGAGATCAATTCTGAGCTTCATGGCAAAGGCTGTGAATACTTATGTCCAGTGGTTTCTTTGTTTTTA
This sequence comes from Pholidichthys leucotaenia, assembly GCA_020510985.1. NCBI lineage: Eukaryota > Metazoa > Chordata > Actinopteri > Cichliformes > Pholidichthyidae > Pholidichthys > Pholidichthys leucotaenia. The sequence continues at coordinate 221,837,289 of CM035837.1, forward strand.
TTTTTAATAAATTTGCAAATATCTCAAAAACTTTTTTCACATTGTCATTATGGTGTATTGTGTGTAGAATTTTGAGGAAAAAATGAATTTAATCCATTTTGGATTAAAGCTGTAACAGAACAAAATGTGGAAAAAGAGAAGCACTGTGAAGACTTTCTGGATGGACTGTATAATACTGTGATGGACTTACTGTCAAGGCACCCCTTCTAATAAAAGTAAAAAAAAAAAAAAACCCTCCTGGGTTTTTTTTTCAGTAGGTTCTGAGTCATTGTCCATCTGTACTGTGAAGCTCCGTCCAATCAGCTTTGCTGCATGTGGCTGAATCTGAGCAGACAGTATTGTGATGATGGGATTTGGTGTAATGTGTGGCGTGATGACACAGTTGGCTGGTGGCATCATCACGCTGGCATATATATGGAGGAGTCGCCATTACAGGGCTCTCTTGCCCTGGTGACTCAGCATGGTGACAGTGCGTGTGCAGAAGGCCAGTGTGTGCAGAAGGCCAGTGTGTGCAATGCCCGGTTATCGTACCCTGTAAAGTTCCAATTCCAATGCAGCATCCTTGTTCGTCTCTTTACTGCCAGGTTTGTGGACAAAACGTTTGGCAACGGAGGATAAACCATGAAGGCGTGCGTAACACTGTTAAGGCCTTTCCTTGAGCTTTCAGGGGAACCACCAGTCCCGTGGCCACGATAGCTGGAAGTGTTTGAGACTTATATTACAACATTGGACCTGGGAAAATTGGATAAGGTGAGGACGCGAGCACTGCTTGTCCACAACCTAGGCATAGAAGATCAAAGGATTCTCTGCACGCTTGGCTCGATGGACTCGTATGAGGAGGTTGTGGAGCTACTAGCTAACTATTTTACCACACCGGACAGTGTGACGACAGTGAGTCGGTGAGCCAATACAGCAGTTCGTCGCTGACCTGAGACAGTTGGCTAGTGTGTGCCGTTTTGGGCCGCTGGAAGATGAAATGGTGTGGGACCAATTGGCCGAACACACATGTAACACTGGGCTACGAGCTAGGTTGCTAATGGTGCCTAGTGACCTGACGCTAGCTAGAGCGGTTGAGCTAGCACTCCAGTTGGAAGTAGCGGAAAAGTTGGCCTCAGATCTAAATGGGCGCCAAACACAGAGGTTGCCCGAACAGACGACGTTAGCCAACACGGTGAACACGGAGGACGAAGAGTACACAGCAGAAGAGTACGAGGCTAATGCAGTGAACCGAAGGTCTGCTCTGAAAGGCCCCATCTGCGGGGGTTGTGGGTCCCCGACACACCGGAGCAGAGCACGAGTTTGCCCGGCAAGAGGAAAACGGTGTAACAAGTGTGGACGCATGAACCATTTCACCAGGGTATGCTGGTCGCCAGCACCATGGGGGCCGCCAAGTAAGCTAGCCTGCCCGCCAACATCAACCATTCACTGGGTGAGCCCCGAAGTCAATGGTTATTTGTACTGTACAGTTAAATTGGACGGAGTAGCCGTGCTGCTCCTGCTCAATATGGTGGCAGTGCGATCAGTGCTAAACTGGGCGACGGTGAAAAAGATTTTCCCCAACCACAGAATCAGGAAGAACCCAATGCCGCTGTATGCATACAGTGGTCACAGACTGTGCAATGTCGGAACAGTGGACCTGACTGCTCGCTACAAGTCCAAAGCTGTGCATGACTTCACATTCCAGGTGACAACAGTGACAACATTATGGGATGCAATCTTTTCTACAGACTGGACTTCGCCATTAGGGACAGTGCTGGCTTCAAATGGTCCATCGTAAATAACAACTTTAAAGAAATCAGAGACTTTACAGACATCATTAATATACAAGATAAATAATTTTGACCCTAAGACTGACCCCTGTGGGACACCGCAGGTAATGTTCAAACAACTAGACCTGTGCTGCCCCATCTGAACAAACTGTTTCTGAAATGAAGTAGAATCTCTGTACTATGCAAAACAAAAAAATGTTAGATAAGATAGTAAAAGAAAGGGTATTATTTCAGAGTTTTATAACTCATTGACACTATCTTCAAGTGAAAATTCACTGAAAAGATTAAACTACTGGAAAGAAGATCTGCAAATTGAAATTTCAGAGGAACAATGGGAATTGGCTTGTACAGAAGCTCAAACCAAATCAATAAATGCACGCCTTAAATTGATACATTTCAAATGGTTAATGCGGATGTATGTTACACCGGAGGAGTTAAATAGATATAACAAAAATATACCAGATACATGCACAAAATGCATGGAAAGTAAAGGAACCCTATTTCATTGTTTATGGGAATGTAGATTAATAAGAATGTTTTGGGAAGAGGTGAGGGTAACAATTGAAAAAATAATCTCAAAACAAATCATACTGAATCCTAAACTGTTTTTGTTGGGTCTGTACCCAGAAAAGCATAATTTTAATAAAAGTGAAAGAACATTCATAGACCTCAGTTTGCTTAATGCCAAAAAATGTATTGCACTATTATGGAAAAAGACTCATAGACCAGATGTGACTCAGTGGTTAAGACAGATGTTAACAAACCTTCCATTAGAAAGAATAACATATATACTGAAATCAAAGGAAATTGTGTTTGAGAATATATGGAGACCTTTTATTGATTATGTAAAAAATTTAAACATAACTCTTGAAGAAGAAGGTGAATGATGTGTGTGGACCTTGTAAATTCCAAACTGGTGAACATAATATGTATACTTATGTATTGGATTGTCTAGACTAAACAGAGGAGCATTGTTGAAGACTTGATTTTGTTGGTGGTTGTTGGTGTTTTTAGTGCATTTTTTTTTTTTGTAGTACTTTAGTGTTAGTGTTTGATTGCTTGTATCATGTTTGTTAAAAAAAAAAAAAAAAAGGTTCAATAAAGATATTGTGGAAAAAAAAAATGTTAGATGATTATGTTATGTTGGTAATCAGAAACTGGAGTCGGTCTCATGCAATGCAGTGAACTCTGTCTTTATTGAGAGAACCACAGACTATATGCTGGTGCTGCAGCCTGCATGACATCACCACCAGGGCGGCTATGGAAAGCCCTAAGGGCCGTGCACACGCTACACTCTCCACACAACATTCCTCTCCCCCTTACAAAAGTCCAAAACACACACACACAATTCAGACCCACCCCAATTTAGGACCCGAATCATGCACTAAGAAAATAACGGGGAACAATGAACTGTAATGGCCTAACACATTCACTCAAAACAACTAAAATCTAGGGGAGACGGGTGGACTGCTGTCCTACCCCACACGGCCAGGCGGATTATTCTACTGCCTTAAACTAAGAGAGGAAGTCCATATATAACTAAAATATATTGCCATGCTGCTATACTAAACAAAACACAAAAATTAATCCCCAACAACACACATCCATACGTACACCAGACTCACTTCTAACACTTATTTAAAACACATGCACATATGGATATATACACACTACTTAAACATATTTACATTGGAACTATTGTTAAAACTCCATATAAAATATATTTACACTTGAATTTTTAAGTTATACCACACTCCACGAGCAGCCAAAGATAAAACCGGCTCGGGGGCCCAGGGCAGCCCCTCGGCATGCGTGTCCCTAGAAGCCATCTGCTCCCGGGGTCAAAGCCGACCCCACAGGCGGAAACGTCTCTTCTCCTCACCCACGACCGCTTCTCTCGTCTGGACCCGCCATCTGACACCTCCTCATGGACCCGAACCCAGTCCGTAACCCCCAGGGGGGTACTGCTTGACCCGCAGTGCTGCTGCCCGGCACGCAGTTCCTCCATGCCTGTTGGTCTTCCCCCGAACGCCTTCAAAGCCACTGCAGCTGCCGCCATTGTAGACCCAGACACTCTGGCCCCCTGTGGCCAAACTCCGGGGAAAACTGTAGCCTGCTTGTCGGCATCCCCCGTCGACCCAGGCGCCTCGCTGCCACGCCCAGCATCCTCGTCCAAGGTGCTCTGCCGTGCTGCCTCTGCACACGGCTGTTGCTGCTGTCTCCCGGGGCTCTCAGCATCACTCTCGTCAGTGTCGCTCGTCAACCCAGGCGCTTTGCCACCACACCCAGCACTTTCATCTAAGGTGCTCCGCTGCGCTGCCTCTGTGCCCAACTGCCATTGCTGTTTCCCGGGGCTCTCAGCATGCTTGTGCTCTCCTCCCGCTGCCCCGACTCCAGCTGTGGGGAAAACTCAGTTGAGTCCGGTTGCTGCTCTCCCACCATGCTGTCTTGGCTCACTGTGCTGTCTTCACCACCAGCGCTACGGTCATGCACCGTGTTGAGCTCCTCAGCTGGCTTGCTGTTGTCGGTGACTGAGGGCTCCCCCACTCATGTCTCTGGTCCCCCCTTGATACCTAGCTGGCAGCTTGTAGCTTGGTTTTGGCACGCACCTAGCTTGGTGGCTAACCTCGCCGTTGCCACAGACTGAGCCTTTGGCTTCTCCAAGCTAACTAGCTTAGTTCCTTTTGGCGCCAACAGCTTCACTACCCACAGCTTCGTGTCCCTTGTATGTTCAGCAAAATATCCAGCCAGCTGCCCAACAGCATCCACATACGCCTCTGTCTCTCCCAACATGCAGAGAATTCTCTGACCCTCCACGCCGAGACGGCGGACCAAGAGCGCTCGTCCTCGGTCTCTGTCAAGTCTACCCAGGCCTAGCTCTGTAACGTATCCCCCAAGCGTGGCCACGCAGTCCGGCCACAGGATTGCTGGCTCTCCCGGACACTCCAGAAATGGTGGTTGAGGTGGAGGTAGCCCATACGCTTCCATGGTTTATTCTCGTCGCCAAAATGTTATGTTGTGGTGGACACATTCACAGTGTTGGGGGTTTTTCCTCACACCCAGAGAGACAAAGGGAAGAGAGGACAATGGATTGAATGAAGAGGGGCCACCGGGGAAGGGGGGGGGGGGGGTATTAAACAGGACAGTAGGCCAATGCACCCTCCGGGGAGAGAAACATCACCGGAGCCACGGAGAAAAGTGTGTAACAGCAGCACCAGCGTAATGTTATGTTAATATGCCAGCGCCCGTGAATATTACGTTAATGTGCTGCATTTCTCTTTATGAATGATTGTTGGAAGTCTGGTTCTCTACATCCATCCATCCATCAATCCATCATCTACCGCCTTTCCGGAGGTCCGGGTCACGGAGGCAGCAATTCAAGCAGAGAAGCCCAGACTTCCCTCTCCCCAGCCACTTGCTCGAGCTCTTCAGAGAGGATACCAAGGTGTTCCCAGACCAGCTGGGAGACATAGTCTCTCCACCGAGTCCTGGGTCTGCCCCGGGGTCTCCTCCCAGTAGGACATGCCCGAAACACTTCAAGTGGGAGGCGTCCAGGAGGCATCCTAATCAGATGCCCATACCACCTCAACTGACTCCGTTGAATGTGGAGGAGCAGCGGTTCTACTCTGAGCCTCTCCCGGATGACTGAGCTCCTCACCCTATCTCTGAGGGTGAGTCCAGCAATCCTACGGAGAAAGCTCATTTCAGCCGCTTGTATCCGCAATCTCGTTCTTTTGGTCATTACCCAAAGTTCGTGACCATAGGTGAGAGTAGGAATGTAGATTAACTGGTAAATCAAGAGCTTTGCCTTAGAACTCAGCTCCCTCTTCACCACAACAGACCGGTACAACGTTCGCATCACTGCAGATGCTGCTCCAATCCGTCTGTCAATCTCTCGCTAGATTCTCCCTTCACTCGTAAATAAGACCCCAAGATACTTAAACTCCTCCACTTGGGGCAGGACCCTGTCCCCAACCCAGAGAGGACAATCCACCTTTTTCCAGCTGAGGACCATGGACTCGGACTTGGAGGTGCTAATTCTCATCCCAGCCGCTTCACACTCAGTGGCAAACCGTCCTAGCAAGAACTGTAGGTCATTGCTGGATGAAGCCAACAGGACAGCATCATCTGCAAACAACAGAGATGAGATCCTGTGGTCACCAAGCATGACACCCTCCATTCCCTGGCTGCGCCTAGAAATCCTGTCCATAAAAATTATGAACAGGATCGGTGACAAAGGGCAGCCCTGGCGGAGTCCAACTCTTACTGGGAATGAGTCCGACCGAGTGTTGGCAATACAAACCAAACTCTCACAACGGCCGTACAGAGACCGAATAGCTTGTAACAACAAGCTCGACACCCCATACTCTTGAAGTACCCCCCACAAAAAACCACGAGGGACGCGGTCCAATGCCTTCTCCAAGTCCACAAAACACATGTAAACTGGTTGGGCAAACTCCCACAAACCCTCGAGAATTCTCGAGAGGGTAAAGAGCTGGTCTGATATGCCATGGCCAGGACGAAAACCACATTGCTCCTCCTGAATCCGAGGTTCAACCAACGGCCGGACTCTCCTCTCCAGTACCTTGGCATAGACCTTCCCAGAGAGGCTGAGGAGTGTGATCCCTCTAAAGCTGGAGCACACCCTCCGGTCCCCTTTTTTGAAGAAAGGAACCACCACCCCAGTTTGCCATGCCAAAGGCACTGCCCCCGACCTCCACGCAATGTTGCAGAGGTGTGTCAACCATGACAGCCCTACAACATCCAGGGCCTTGAGGTACTCAGGGCGAATCTCGTCCACCACCAGGGCCCGGCCACCAAGGAGATTTTTAACTATCTTGGCGACCTCAGCCCCTGTGATAGGCGAGTCATCCCCCTCGTCCACAAGCCCTGCTTCCTCTGTGGAAGGCGTATCAGTGGGATTGTGGAGATCCTCGAAGTATTCCTTCCACCACCCGATGATATCCACAGTCAAAGTCAACAGCGCCCCATCCACACCATACACAGTGTGGACAGTGAGCTGCTTTCCTCTCCTGAGCCGCCGGACAGTTTGCCAGAATCTCTTCGAGGCCGACCAAAAGTCTTGTTCCATGGCCTCACGGAACTCCTCTCATACCCGGGTTTTTGCTTCAGCAACCACCCGAGCTGCACTCCTCTTGGCCTGCCGGTACACCTCAGCTGCTTCGGGAGTCCCACAAGCCAACCAAGCCTGATAGGACTCCTTCTTCAGCTTAATGGCCCCCTTCACCACTGGTGTCCACCACTTGGTTCCGGGGTTACCACCATGAGATGCCCTGACCACCTTGCGGCCGCAGCTCTGAGCCGCCGCTTCAACAACAGAGGTGGAGAACATGGCCCATTCAGACTCCATGTCTCCAGACTCCCTCGGAATGTGGTTGAAGTTCTTCGGTTGGTGGGAGTTGAAGACCTCCCAGACAGGGGCCTCAGCCAGATGTTCCCAGCACACCCTCACTATATGTTTGGGTCTACCAGGTCTGAATGGCATCCTCCCCTGCCAACTCACCACCAGGTGGTGATCAGTTGACCGCTCTGCACCTCTCTTTACCCGAGTGTCCAAGACATACGGTCGCAGGTCTGATGACACGATAACAAAAATCGATCATTGACCTGCGACCTAGGGTGTCCTGGTGCCAGGTGCGCATATGGACACCCTTATGCTTGAACATGGTGTTTGTTATGGACAAACTGTGGTTAGCACAGAAGTCCAATAACTGAACACCACTCGGGTTCAGATCGGGCAGGCTGTTCCTCCCAATTACCCCCCTCCAGGTTTCACGGTCATTGTCCACGTGCGCATTGAAGTCCGCCAGTAGGACAATGGAGTCTCCAAGAGGAGCACCCTCCAGCAGCCCAGTCAGAGACTCCAAAAAGGGTGGGTACTCTGAAACATCATTTGGTGCATAGGCACAAATGATGGTCAGGACCCATTTCCCAACCTGAAGGCGCAGGGAAACAACCCTTTCGTCCACCGGGGAAAACTCCAATATAGAGGCAGCAAGGTAGGGGGATACAAGAATACCCACCCCTGCTCGTCGCCTCTCGCCCGGGGCAACTCCAGAAAAGGCCAAGCTGCAGCCCCTCTCCAGGAGACTGGTTCTGGAACTGGAGCTGTGTGTTGAGGTGAGGCCGACTATATCTTGACATATTGTCGGACCCAGGAACACGCACACACAGGCTCAAGTTCAATACAATAATCTTTACTGAGTTACCAGCAGGTGCGTGGGTGCGTGTATGCGATATGTGAGTGTTGTGTGGGTGAATGAGCTGCAGCCGGAGATGAAACAGAGCGCCGTACAGCCTGGCAACCCTAGAGACAGAACCAAACACAGGTGTTAGATTCAGCCGTGTTATAATGGATGAAGAATTAACAGGGCTTACTTGCAGATGTTCTGGAGTTGGCGTCGGCTTGGGCTTTGGGCCTCCTGTCAGGGAGACAGCGTCTGCTGAACGCACCCGGTGAAGCGCTGTGATGCGCGGCGTGGTGAAAGGAGCGATTCTGTCGCTGTGAGAGAACCGCTGCCTAAGGGATCCACCTGTGTACAGGGGAGAGCCTGGGAGAAGAGGTAAGGTTGGAAATGTTGAGCTTATGTGCCAACGGAGAGTCCAACGATGAAGCGCAGGGCTGAGAGGAATCAGGGCGTGCGCAGGACGAAGAGCGTAGCATAGCAGACGGCTCCGTGCCGAAGCTCTAGGCAGAATGGGCTATATAGCCCGGGGCTGATTACTCCCAGGTGTGCGCGCAGCTGAGGCAGATGACGGCCCAGAGTGAGTTGTAACATATCTAGCCTGGTATGTGTATATATATATATATATATATATATATACTGTATATGTATATGGTATCTAGCTGACTATATCTATATCTGGTTCTCTACATATGCAAATAAAAGTATTAAAGTGGGATGTACAGATATCTACAGAAGCCCATTTAGGTTATACATACATACTTTTTTTCATTGTTTTCCCGAGATCACGCATTAATTTCAATTGTTTTCTCGAAATCTCGAGCTACATATGCATTATCTTGACATAATTGTTGTTTTCCCAAGATCTCGAGATAATTTTCCCGAGATCTTGCGATAATTTTGCTGAGATCTCGCTCTAACAAATGAACTGCAGCAGAGCTAGGAGAACCACACATATGCCCTGTTGACTGATGTTTATGCTAATGCAGGTAAGCTGTTTTTATGCTTTCAGGCTTTCTTTGCCAACATTCTTTTTATTGTTTTCACAACATAAAGAAATACAGTTACACATATTGAACAAACATATCAACCCCACCCCACCCTCTCAATTGTTCCAATTTTTAGATGGGGGTCCAAATAATTATAGTCCATTAAATAGTAGAGAAGGATACAAAACAAAACATTCCTGCAAAGTTGCGTATTGCAGAGGGCTACTGTTCACGCGTCACCACACTCTTCCATCACATGTGACAAATCCGTACCTGATATATAGGAAATGAAGGGGTCCCAGATATGGTGAAAATTATGTTCTTGATGTTTTAGTGTGTAGGTGATTTTCTCCAAGGGGAGAGTGGTAGAGAACTCAGACAACCACTTGTTGATTCTTGGTCTTCTGGTGTTTTTCCAGGATAGGGCTATTACTCTCTTTGCAATTAATATGCTTAAGTCTATAAATAATCATTGATTTTTTTTAATTTTCAAATTCTCTGGGTACAAACCTAATATAAACAGCTGTGGGATTAAGGGAACTTGAATATGTAAAATATTCTGAATGTATTGTTTCACTTACTGCCAGAACTTTTGTATTTCTGTACATTGCCAAGTACAATGGAAAAATGTACCCTTTTCTCTCTCACATTTGATACAAATATCAGGAATAACACTAATATATTTGTTTAACTTTCTGGAGTTACATATGATCGCATCAACCAATTATATTGCAGTAATTTCAGGCGGGTGTTAGTGGTTCTTGATTGTGCTTTAGTGCATGCTTCTTCCCACTCTACCATTGAGATGTCCTCCTGTAGATCCTCTCTCCATGCCCCCAGCCGTTCTACAGATGTTTCTGTACATTCATCCACCAGGCATTTATACATTTTGGAAATTAAACCCCTCCCTAAACAATTCGTGTTCATTAGTTTCTCTATAACAGACATTTCAGGGATGTCTAATGTTTGATTTTGTCCTGATCTAATGAAATTTCTCAGCTGCAAATATTTAAAGAAATGATTACGAGGTATATTAAATTTATCAACTATTTCTTTGAATGTCATTAACACCTTTTGCTCATTATATAGATCTCCTATTTTCCCCAACCCCTTCATAACCCAAGATTTAAATCCCCCGTCTGCTTTTCCCGGTAAGAAGGAATCATTCCTCCATATTGGGCTGAAGACAGAGAGAGAGGACGTTTCTCTAAGATATTTTTTAAACTTGATGCCACACTACAATCATATTTTTCACAATAGGATTTTTTGTGTTCTTTTTAAGGATTTTAGTGCTTGCTGAATACAGGTATGTAGGGAGGGGTTAACTTAGCTGGAGTTCCTCCATTTCTTTCCAGAGAGGAGCATCTCTTTCTGTGAAGTAGAACAGCAATGTTCTCAATTGTGCTGCCCAATAGCACCAGAGTGGGTTGGGACATTTAAGCCCCCCTCTATCAAAGGGTAAGTACAGTAATGACAGTCGTGTCTGGGGACGTTTATTATTCCACAAAAATCTGATAAACAATCTTTTTAGTTGAGTGAACAGGTTACTTGGAGGAGGAAGTGGAATGTTTTGAAATAAATACAATAGTTTAGGCAGTATATTCATTTTAAGGACATTTATTTTACCTATTGGGCAGCACGGTGATGCAGTGGCTAGCACTGTTGCCTTACAGCTAGAAGGTTCCTGGTTCAAATCCCCAGGCCGGCAGGGGTTGGAACCTTTCTGTGTGGAGTTTGCATGTTCTCCCTGTGCTGCGTGGGTTTACTCCGGGGGCTCCGGTTTCCTCCCACAATCCAAAGACATGCATGTTAGGTTAATTGGTTGTTCTAAATTGTCCATAGATACTTTCCTATAGGCCCTTAGAATAGAGGGTTAGTACTAGTGAAAGCGCTTTGAGTGGTCTTTGTGACTAGAAAAGCGCTATATAAGTGCAGGTTAGTTAGTTAGTATTAGCGATATTGGTATATGTGTCCACCTATCTAATGATTTTGAGATTTCTTCCATTAATGGTTCATAATTACATTCTATAATGTGTTTAAGTTGTGGGGCAATTTGGATACCCAGGTATGTGAAGCAATCCACAATTTTAAATTGAGTGGCTATTTTAGGGGGGGTTTTACTTTCTAGATGATTTAGGAACATAACTGATGATTTTGATTTGTTTGATTTATATCCTGAAATTTTTCCAAATATATTGATGAGGTCTAATAATTCAGGAATGGATATTTCCATCTTTTTCAGAAAGATTATTATATCATCCGCAAATAAAGCTAGACGGTGATCCTGTTGCCCAATTAATATGCCTGTTATGTTTTGGTGCATTCTTACAACTATTGCCAGAGGTTCTATAGCCATAATAAATAGTAAAGAGGATAAGGGATCTCCTTGTCTACATCCTCTTTGTATTTTAAAAGATTTAGATATGTTACGATTAGTCATGATTTCAGCGTATGGTTCTGTGTAAAGTAGTTTTATCCACCTATTAACGTTTTCTCCAAAACCAAAACGTGTAAGGAGCTCAAATAAATATAGCCATTCCACCCTGTCAAATGCTTTTTCAGCGTCTAATGACAGTAATGCTGTATCTGCTGCCCCTTTTTCCTCAATCAATATATTTAGGATTCTTCTAACATTATGGAAGCCTTGCCTACCTTGTATAAAGCCATTTTGATCTGTGTCAATAATACTTGGAATAATTTTCTCAAGTCGCCTGGCAATAATCTTACTCAGAATTTTTAAATCCACATTTAAAGCAGACGGACAGTGACATTTTTTTATTGAACCAATCAACAGATTGTATGAAAATATTCTATTCTGTCTATTCCCGCGATTTAATATGTGTCACCAGCTTCCATAAATGACCTTATTTGCTCATAGCTCAGCCTTCACTTAGTGAGGCTGCAGTACCGCCATCTCTCGATAGGTGCGGGCATTGGACATCCAAGATGGCGCCCACAGCGGTCGACATGGTGCTTCGCTGCGCTCTTTGTTTGTTTTTGTTTGTCAATTGTGTGTCTGCTTGCACTTATACCCGTGAAGAACTTTTAAATATCAGGACTTTGACCCCCACGGACCTCCTCCCAGTTTTTCTAGCCCCTGCCGCCGATCTGGTTTATTGTTTGGCTCGGAAAGTGAGACGGCGGAAGAGAGGAAGACGAGCGGGCGCTCTCGTACGACTTCGCAGGAGAGGCTCGCGAACGGCGCTGCCTGGCATATTTCTGTCCAATACCAACTCTCTCTCTAACAAGGTGGATGAACTGAGACTGCTGATGCGTTTTAAGGACCTCGCCTCCTCAGCTGTCCTCTGCTTTACTGAGACCTGGCTCCGGGAAAATATACCGGACAGCGCGCTGCGCCTCGACGGCTTCCAGCTCTTCCGTGCTGATCGTGACACAGAGCTTTTCGGCAAGACCACAGGAGGCGGAGTCTGCTTCTACATCAACTGTAGCTGGTGCTCTGATGTAACGGAAATTTCCAAACACTGTTCTCCTGCCTTGGAATTTCTTGTTATCAACTGCAAGCCTTTTTATTCCCCACGGGAGTTTGCTTCTTTTATACTGATCGCTGTGTACGCCCCTCCCGACGCGGACACGCGCGAAGCTCAGCGCGTGCTCGCGGATCACATTCAACACACAGAGCGGAGTTTTCCAGACTCGCTGATTATTGTGGCTGGCGACTTTAATCAGTGCAATCTGAGCCACGATCTCCCCCGCTACAAACAGTTTATTAAATGCCCCACCAGAGGATTAAACACACTGGATCACTGTTACACCACAGTGAAAGACGCATATCGCGCTGTCCCTCGAGCTGCGCTGGGATTATCTGATCACGTGATGGTTCACCTCATTCCCACATACAGAGATTGAAGCTCACTAAACCTGTTGTGAGCACTACGAAGATACGGACCAGTGATGCTGAGGAGAAGCTGGAAACGTGCATGGAAATATCTGACTGGGGCATGCTTAAAGGAGCCACGCATGATCTGGATGAGTACAAGGACACTGTGAACTCATATATCCACTTTTGTGAAGAGAACATTCTTCCATCACGCACCAGGGTGAGTTACTCTAATGACAAACCCTGGTTCACAGCTAAGCTCAGACAGATCAGGAAGGAGAAGGAAGCAGCGCTGAAAAGTGGAGACAGGGACTGCTACAGGGAGGTTAAATATCGGTTTAACAGAGAGCTGAAGAGGGCTAAATCTGTGTATTCAGAGAGACTCCAGCAGCAGTTCACTGCTAATGATTCGGCTTCCGTGTGGAGAGGACTGAGGCAGATCACCAACTATCGGCCTCAGGCTCCTAAAGGTCAGGATGACAAAGCCCTTTGTCAGAGACTGTCCCAACACTATGCCCGTTTTGACACCTCGTCATCTGTGTCCAACTCCCCCCCTCCCTCCAGCTCCACAGCCTCCACATTCCCTACTTCATTTAAGGCACCCCCCCCACCTCCCCCCCTCCCCTTATCATCAGTGAGCAGGATGTGCTCAAACAGTTCTCCAGACTGAACCCGCGCAAGGCCCCCGGCCCAGACGGCGTGTCTCCCTCCACCCTGAGACTCTGTGCGAAACAGCTGGCTCCTGTATTCACAGACATTTTTAACACCTCCCTTAAGTTATGCCACGTGCCATCCTGCCTCAAATCCTCCACCATCATCCCTGTCCCCAAGAAGCCACGGATCACTGGACTTAATGACTACAGACCTGTAGCGCTCACCTCTGTAGTCATGAAGTCCTTTGAGCGCCTGGTCCTGTCCCACCTCAAGTCCATCACCACCCCTCTCCTGGACCCGCTGCAGTTTGCCTACCGAGCCAACAGGTCTGTAGACGATGCAGTCAACCTGGCCCTCCACTCCATCCTGCAGCACCTGGACTCCCCGGGAACCTACGCCAGGATCCTGTTTGTGGACTTCAGCTCCGCATTCAACACCATCCGCCCCGCTCTGCTCCGGGACAAGCTGTCCCTGCTCAACGTGCCTGACTCCCTCTGCAGGTGGATCATCGACTTCCTGACGGACCGGAGGCAGCATGTGCGGCTGGGAAAGACTGTCTCAGACTATACTAGCATCAGCACCGGATCACCCCAGGGCTGTGTACTTTCCCCCCTACTCTTCTCCCTTTACACCAACTCCTGCACCTCCAGCCACCAGTCTGTCAAGTTGATCAAGTTTGCGGACGACACCACCCTCATCGGGCTCATCTCCAACGGCGACGAGTCCGCCTACAGAAGAGAGGTGGCCCAGCTGGCGTCCTGGTGCAGCAATAACAACCTGCAGCTGAACGCTCTGAAGACAGTGGAGATGATTGTAGACTTCAGGAAAGTCACTACTCCTCTGCCCCCCCTCACCCTCTCAGGCTCTCCCATCACCACTGCTGATTCCTTCCGCTTCCTAGGCACTACCATCACCAGGGACCTCAAATGGGAGCTGACCATCAGCTCACTCATCAAAAAAGCCCAGCAGAGGATGTTCTTCCTGCGGCAGCTGAGGAAGCTCAAGCTACCCACCAAGATGTTAGTGCAGTTCTACACAGCCATCATCGAGTCCATCCTCACCACCTCCATAACCGTGTGGTACGCAGGAGCCACTGCCAGGGACAGACTAAGGCTGCAGCGCGTCGTGCGCACTGCTGAGAAGGTGATCGGCTGCAAGCTCCCATCTCTCCAGGATCTGTACATCTCCAGGACCCGGAGGCGTGCTGGCCGGATCATAGCCGATCCCTCACACCCTGGTCATGTACTGTTTGCCCCCCTCCCCTCTGGTAGAAGACTTCGGTCCATCCAGACTAAAACCTCCCGTCACATGAACAGCTTCTTCCCCTCTGCCATTAGACTGCTGAACACTAAGTGACTCTCGTGCACCATGTACAGCAGCTCAACCAGACTCATGTCAATCATCACTGTTTTCTTCCTGCATTACCGACTGCACTATATAGTTCTCCACAGTATCTGCTGCTGGCTAATATATATTTTAACTGTTGACCAGTATCACTTAATCTTATCCTACACTTTATTACATGTATAGTTTATTTCTCTTATCTTATCATGTTTAATGTTGCAGCATTGTACCGAGACAAATTCCTAGTTTGTGTACTACATGAACAATGGCAATAAACCTGATTCTGATTCTGATTCTGATTCTGGTGACGTCACAACAGCAATAGAAAATGGCAGCACGAGAGCAAAGTGATTCGGACAGCGATTATTTTCTCGAGTTTGACGACCTCAATATAAATGATGACATTGAAAATGAGGAATCGGATGATGAAGTAGTTTTGGGTGGTGCTGAGGGGGTATTCAGCCTTATTTGTGGGAAAGAAGTGAGGGTTATGTTGCCTGCCTGTGCAGTGAGCCTCATCAGAGAAACATTCCCATCTGATCACTACAAGGGATTTTGCCTACCAAGATTAGATTTGTGAACAATATGTAAATAAAGTTTTGTAAACTCATATATTGAGTTTATTAATGTTCATGTCAATGTTATAATTCTCATAGTTCAGCATTCATCAAAGTCGCATGTCATATACATTTGAATAATTTGAACACACTAAATTCTTCTCAATTTGAAAAGAAATATTACATACTATACCACCTTTGTATGAATGTTTGAAAACACAGCAGAAATATACAAAGAAATACAAAAATCAATGGAGTATCACTACAGATTAAGAAAATAACTAGTTTCCAGATATAGCAATTATTATATTCCAATAAATAACATTTCACAGTTATAATGGGCACCATTTTATGGTAGAAAATTGGGGTTCCATTTTTAAAAGCACATTTCTCTTACAATCTTAGGCTTATATTTGTTTTTCTTAGCAAATATGTTGCTTCCCTAAAAATTGAAAGCTGAACTGTCATTGGTAATCGGTAATTTCTTCTACTTTTACATGTTTGATTTTGAAAATCATCCATTGCTTGGAATTCATTTAAAATGTTTAAACATTTGCAGTGAATATTAAAAATACAAAACTTACCCTGTTTACTTCTCGTTTTCTGACAGCTGATCGCATCGGCAGATCACCCTTGCTTTTCACGCCACTGTCACTGACACTTGTCTCACAGTCAGGCTTGGGAATCGAGGGATATATAGTTGGAATAGCCGTTTTCTTTATCACCATTCTTTTTGCAAATTGCATCTTATTCTCGAAATCGCTGTCAACGAAAAGTCTACTGCACATGTAGGGTGCTAACGAGGTGCAGGTGTGCGCGCAGCTGAGGCAGATGCCTGAGAGCGGCGAGCCGTGCCACCTGCAAAATATATGTGGACAAGAAAGACTGACAAACCTGGGTACTATTTCACTGCAGTCTGCTTTAATACAGAAGCTGAAGCAATAGGGAACACTGTGTGTCTCTGTAATTGAGAACTTTGCTTCTAAGAAACACAGGAGGATGGACTTCCAATATAAGTAACCGGTGAGTTAAACTGTCTTTCTTCAGCATGTTTTTTCCCCCCTAACCGTTCTTATGATCATGAAAATATTTGGTAATTCCGAGAAATATCCGTAATCGCCGATTTTAAAACGTAAACATCAAGTGTGCATGAAGCAAAACACAGCAGGACCATCGCACCCGTAGACAACACAACGCCAAACCATATTAATTCGATTCCTGAAATCCTAATCTTCATAAATAATCTATTTGTAATCCACAAGTATTCCGAGAAATATCCGTAATCGCCGATTTTAAGAACATAAACATCAAGTGTTGCATGAAGCAAAACACAGCACTGGCCGCCGACCGTGTGCGTGTGTTTGCCGGTGGTGACGTCACACAGTCAGTGGCCATCTTAGCCGCTGATCGCTTGGCTGGGCCAGACAACTCTGCACGACAGCGTACTTCAAGAGCGCATTGTCACCTTATGCGACATTCGTTGACACCAAAACATGTGCGGTTCGACTTAGCTCATCTCAGACAACAATTTGAGATAAGAATTAGCGATATTGAATTTTCGTCTGTCCGTCTGCTTTTAGACTTATTGGCCTAAAATTTTCACAGCTGTTATTTGGTTTGCCAGGTTTTGGCAACAAAGTGATTAGAGCTCCCCTTAAGGATGTTGGAAGGATTCCATTACGAAAAGATTCCATTGTGGTGAACACACATGGGACCTGTTGGACCGGTTTTGTGACTCACATTTTAGGTCAGAACAAAGGCAGGAATCTTAGCCTTGGTATGCAAGGCTGGAGACTGTGGGGGGTCAATTAAGGGATTAAGGAAAGGATGCATGGGAGACAGTGGAAGTGATATCATGGAGGGAAATGCATTGTGACTGTCGTTATTATGCAAGGTGGTGAAATGCATTGTGACTGTCTTTATTATGCAAGGAGGTCTGTGTGACATGTGATCTATGAGGTGTGAAGTCCCTGATATTTAAGGACAAGAGTTTACTGTTTCACTCTCTCTTTTTTCTCTGCTTTGAAATGATGGAGATGTGAATAAAGCTGACTCTGAGAAAGAACTCTGCCTCGTCATTTTCACATCCTCCACACCATAAACATTTCTAATAGTGGTGGCATAACTCTCTGTTTGAACAATTTATAAACTTCAATGGGTATCCCATCAGGCCCCAGAGTTTTCCCTCCTTCAATACTATCAATGGCAGCAGATAATTCCATTAAAGTTATGTCTTTCTCTAGTTCTTCTTTAATTTCTTCTGATATCCTGGGAATCTGGATGTGGTCCAAGAAATTATTTAATTCAGATGTATCCAGACCTATTTCTGAACTGTAAAGCTTTTCAAAAAAATTCTTGAATGTTTCATTTATTTCAGTTGGGTCCACAATAGTCTCATTGTTACCATTTTGTATTGAGGTTTTAAGTCTTTCATTCTGCATTTGTTTAATGCGCCATGCCAGCACTCTGCCGGGTTTTTCACCCTGATCATAGAATGTCTCTTTAAGTCGTAGTAAACCTGATAAAGCTTTTGTTGAAGATATTTCATTGTATTGCGCTCTTAGTAGAAGTAGTTCTTGATGAGTAATTTGAGAGCCTGATTGGTAGTATTCTTCTTCTAATTTCTTTATTTTTGCTTCTAGTGATTTTGTATTCCTATAAGTTTCTTTGGCTTTGGAGCTAGTGATATTAATTATTTGTCCCCTAATAAATGCCTTAAATGCCTCCCATCTGGTACTTCCTGAGGTCTCTGTTGTATTTGTTTCAAAATAGAATTTAATCTGTTCATCAAGAAAGGTAACAAAGCCTGTATCCACCAACCATTTTGTTTTAAATCTCCATTTAGAAGTATCACAAGTCAATTTGGGATCATAGTAGACTAAAGAGTTTGGGGCGTGGTCTGACAGGAGTATGGCATCATAGAAAACCTTCTTTATTTTACATTTTAGTATTGCTGAAACCAGAAAAAAGTCTATGCGAGAATATGACTGATGTGTACTAGAAAAGCATGAATATTTTTTGTCATTGGGATTGTCTTCCCTCCACACATCAAATTCATTTCTTTCATGAAATGATGAATGACACTCTTGCTTCCTGATTGCGATCGATCTGTTCCTGAACTTTTGTCTTTCCGTGGATCTAAAGTGCAGTTGAAGTCGCCCGCCATAATGCAAGCACCAGGTAAAGAAACAACAATAAAGAATAGATCTTGGAAGAATTTTGGCTCATCTGTATTAGGGGCATAAATATTTATCAGAATTAATTGTTCCCTGAGAATTTTCCCTTGAATAATCAAGTAACGTCCTGCCTTGTCCTTAATAACTTTGTGAATCTGTAGAGGAACAGAATTGTGGACCAATATCATGACACCTCTTGCTTGAGAGGTAAAAGGGGCTGACAAAATTTTTCCCTTCCACCTCCTCCTCACTTTAAGTTCATCTTCATGGGTTAGATGAGTTTCTTGAAGGAATACTATGTTAGATTTTAATATTTTAATCCTGTTCATAACTTGTTTGACCTTTTTTTTTAATTTTTTGTAGCCCTCTGCAATTCCAGGATGTGATTTTAATCTTTAGTGCAACAGACATATAGACAAATAACTTTGAATTTCCCCAATATTTAGATAAATAGATACTTTATTTCGAACAAAAAAGTATAACAAAAACAAAATAAATGACAAATGCAATAAAGTAATAGTATACAGTGTTCAAAAGGGAGAAGGAAGAAGTGAACACTTTTCCATAAATACACCCAAGTGAATTATATACAAATTACCACCTTTAAGACCCCAAGTAAATAATTTACTGTATTATTTACATATCAACATTAACACCCATCCATCCTAACATACATTGATGTCCATACATCAAAACCAGCCTCAAACAACACAGATATACACAGTGCTGTCCCACCCACCATTCCATAGTGTCCCATAATGTCCCAGAGTGAGCATAGTGAATCGTACATATAAATACTACCCTTCCAACATATATCCTTTCAGCAAATAATGTTTATACCTCTTTTTGAATTGAATTCTGTTTGTACATAGTTTCAGTTCTGGCTCCAGACTGTTCCACAAATCCACCCCACAGACAGATATGCACATACTTTTCTTGGTTGTTCATATCTTGGGTTTTGTAAAGTTTAAGTCTCCTCTCAAATTATGATCATTGTCTCTCTTTTTTTTTTTTAAATATTTTTTGTATATTAGTTGGGAGTTGATTATTAATTGCCCTGTACATTACTTGTGCTGTCACAAATTTAACTAAATTCATGAACTTTATGACATGTGACTTTAAAAACAACGAATTGGTATGGTCTCTATATCCTACATTATTTATTATCCTTATAGCTCTTTTTTGTAATGTGCATATTGACTGTAGGTTGGTCTTGTAGGTGTTTCCCCAGACTTCTACACAGTAGTTAAGATAAGGTAGAAACGGTGAATTGTACAGTAAGACCAATGATTTATAGTCCAAGATGTGTCTTGTCTTCCCCAGTGTCCCTATACATTTTGCTAACTTGGCCCGGATGTGACTGATGTGAGGTTTCCAGCAGATTTTATTGTCTAGCGTCACCCCCAAAAACTTATTTTCCTGTACTGTTTCTATTCTGGTATCATCTATCGTTACCATTATTTCATGATTTATTTTATAATTTCCAAACAACATAATCTTTGTTTGTTTTTTTTTTAGATTTAGAGATAATTTATTTTTGTTGAACCACTGCGTTAACTTTTTCATTTCAACTGTGACCACCTCTAAAACCTGCTGCAAATTCTCACCAGTGCAAAGGATATTTGTGTCATCTGCAAACAAAATAAATTTCAGAATTTTTGATACTTGGCCTATGTCATTTATATACAAAATAAAGAGTTTGGGTCCCAAAACTGACCCCTGGGGCACACCACAAGTGATGTCCATGAAGGGTGATTTGTGCTCACCAATTTGTACAAATTGTTGTCTGTTACTTAAATAACTTTCCACCCAACTCAGTCCGACCCCTCTTATCCCATACCTTTCCAGTTTCCTTAGTAGTATTCTGTGGTCAATGGTGTTGTGGAAGATGTGAAAATGACGAGGCAGCGTTCTTTCCCAGAGTCAGCTTTATTCACATCTCCATCATTTCAAGCAGAAAAAAGAGAATGAAACAGTAAACTCTCGTCTTTAAATATCAGGGACTTCACACCTCATAGATCACATGTCCCACAGACCACCTTGCATAATAAAGACAGTCACAATGCATTTCCCTCCATGATATCACTTCCACTGTTTCCCACGCATCCTTAAATCGACCCCCCACAGTCTCCAGCCTTGCATAATAAGGCTAAGCTTCCTGCCTTTGTTCTGACCTAAAATGAGAGTCACAGAACCAGTCCAACAGGTCCATTGAGTGTTCACCACACAAGCCCCCCCAGCATTTTAGAAAAACAGAACAACAAGAAGACAACCACATGCATGCCGTGATAGCATTAATACACATCAGTCCACATGCTGGATAGGCTTCAGCCTCCTGCCGAATCTGCTGTAGCTGGGGTTCACCGTCTCTGCGGTGCTGTCCCGCTGGGGATTTGCTGTCTGGGGGCGGAAACCCTTTGTCAGTCTCTGCGGGTGTTCTGGGGAAACATTACTTTTGGAAACATTACTGTGTGAAACCCTCCGTGGTGGTCTACCTCGCCGCGGGGCCTTTGCCAACAGCACTTCCTCCTCTGCCACCACAAAAGCGGGTTTAAGTCGGTCTATGCCAATTTTCTCTTTCCTACCCCCCAAATCTAGCAAAAACTGCTTGTCCCCTGTTTCTAGCACTCTGAATGGTCCGTCATAAGGCGGTCGCAGCAGGGTTCGATGTGCATCGTGTCTAACAAAAACAAACTCTGCGTTCTTCAAAGTTTTAGGCACAAAAACGCGCGGAAAACTGTGGTGCGCGGGGCCGGGCAGCGTGCTTGATTCTATGTTACTCCACAACAGCTGAGACGGGGAGGCGTTTGGCGCAGGGTTATCTGGGAGAAACTCCCCAGGCAGCCGGAGTGGCTGCGCAAACACGAGCTCCGCTGGGGAGGCTTCTAGATCCTCTTTAGGTGCAGAACGCAACCCCAATAACACCCATGGTAACTTGTCAACCCACTTCCGGTTATGGCGGCCGCCTAGAAGGACACGTATCACTCTGCTCTGCTCCTGGAAATAAAGATTCGGCAAATAACTCTCTCATTTGGAACAGAACTTTTCCCAGCGTTTGGGTGAGGATATGCCGGTGAAGACTAAGGCTGGGAAATCAGGAGGGGGAAAAATTGAATCGCCGAAGCAGTCCAAATTAACGGACTTTAAAGTTTGTGGCGCAGTAGAAAAAGCTGCGGATATGGCGGATGAAACTAGCGGTGGTGTGGCAACTGCTGACGATGGCGGCACAGGTGCAGTGCTGGCTGCCATTAGCTCAATGAGAGCAGACTTTTCCACTAAACTTGATGGGATTATGGCAGCGTTGGATGCAATGAGAAAGGAGTTGGGTGACTGCGTGGAGCGAGTGACGCAGGCGGAGCTTCGTGTTTCAAGTGCGGAGGATGAAATCAGCGGACTTCAAATAAAGGTGCGCACTTTGGAAAAAAAAAAATAAAGATCTGGAAAATAGCGTTCTGGACTTAGAATCCCGGTCCAGACGGAACAACCTGAGGCTGGTGGGTTTACCGGAGGGAGCCGAAGGTCGTGATTCATGCTCCTTTTTGGAGGGGTGGATCCCGGAGGCGCTGAACAACGCGGAGCTAAAATCATCAGTCGTCTTGGAAAGCTCCCACCGAATTGGCCCACCGAGAGGTAACAAGGCAGCACCGAGGACGCTAATTATGAAGTTCCTTAGCTACAGAGACAGGATGACGATCTCCAACGCGGTGCGGGCCAAAGGAGAAATTAAATACCAAGATCAGCAGGTGCGGTTCTACCCAGATTTGGCCTCAGGAATCCAACAATTAAGGAAGCAGTTTGACCCCATCCGTAAAGAACTGCGCAACCTTGAGATTCGTCATGGAGTGATTCACCCTGCAAGACTTCTGGTCACATATGAGGGCAGAACACACATCTTCAAGACCCCCGAGGAGGCGCAGGAGCTCATCAAGAAGATCCAGACTGGTGGGAGCTAAGCATGAACAGAATATAGGGTAGAATATTTGAGCATTTAACTGATGAGAAGCATATAACAAGATTACAAAATATAGATTGTATTACATATTAAAAAAAAAAAAAGTACAAAATTGCTAAAAAATTTTGGAGTTAAATTGGAAAATTACAGAAGAGAGTTAATGTTACATTATTAAAAGCAGTAGAGTTAGGGTGATTGGGAGGATGAAGAAGGAGTGGCTTTGGCTGATCCTCGTGGGTGTGGAACGGTCGATGGCTATATCGGGAGACGGAATTTTTCTTTTGTTTTTGGGGGGGATTGCCACAAATGTGGGAAGGGGGAATTTGTTTGTGTGTAGTTTGTAGGGTGAATGTTCAACCACTCATTTTTTTGCTTTTCTGTTTGAGCATGTTTACACTGCAAGGTAATCCCAAACTCCCTATTGATCATAAATCAAAGCGTTAATCTTAATTTAACTTCATGGAATTGCAGAGGTCTACAAAATTTAAAAACACTTAAACAAGTTATGAATAAAATAAAAGACATGGGTTCAAAAATTGTGTTTTTACAAGAAACTCATCTAATAGAGGAAGATGTAAAAAGAATTAGGAGTAGATGGCAAGGAAATGTTTTCACCTCATCATTTTCATCCCGAGCCAGGGGAGTTATGACTCTCATACATAAATCAGTCCCATTTCAAGTGAAAAATGTAATTGGAGACAAATTTGGAAGATATGTAATCATTCAAGGATCTTTGCTATTAGAAAACATAAATTTGGTGAACTTATATGGTCCCAATATAGATGATCAAAAGTTCTTTGCTAATTTATTTCTTATCTTATCATCACTTACAGGGCAACATATAATAGCAGGGGATTTTAATTGTACATTGAATCCCGGTATAGATAGATCAACAGGACTGGACTGTACGCACAATGGATGTAGGATGACCATTAATCATTTTATGAAAGAATTGAAATTGATAGATGTATGGAGAGAAATGAAACCACAAGTTAAAGCATACTCTTGTTATTCCAATACCTACAAGACATTCTCACGTATAGATTATTTTTTGATCTCCACAGAATTAAGGTCCAAGATTCAAAACTGTTTTTATGATAACATCGTGATCTCTGATCATGCACCCTGTTGTCTAATATATGTAGATAAGAAATTGACAAAGGAACTAGGTAGATGGCAATTTCAGCATAAATGGCTTCAGGATGAGGAATTTGTTAACTACATAGAAAAACAGATGAGTTCTTTGACATCAATACTACACAAACATCAGCATGTGTAAAGTGGGAGGCTTTCAAAGCTTTTATTAGGGGACATATTATTAGTTATACAGGTTCAAAATCTAAGAAGACTCGAGAGGAGAGAGTCCAATTGGAACATAAAATAAAAATTCTTCAAGAAAGAGTATATGCAGGAAGAGATCCAAGGTTGGAGAACGAATTACTGATTTTGAGAGCTGAATATGACAAAAAATCAGCGAATAGAGCTGCCTCGAGTCTTCTAAGATTGAAACAATCTTTTTATGAACAAGGTGAAAAATCAGGAAAGTTATTGGCATGGCAGATTAAACAATTAGAATCTAAAACACCAATTACCAGTATTATAAGTAATGGACAGGTAGTTATAGATCCTTTAGAAATTAATAGAGCCTTTAGAGATTACTATGAAAAATTATATGATACCAAAAATGAATCTGACTTAACAAAACTACATGGGTTTTTGAACGAACTATTTATACCGTGTATTCCAAATGAAAATAGGGAGATACTGGAGTCTAAAATTAGTCAAGAAAAAGTTGGACTAGCTATTGATAATATGAAATCAGGAAAAAGTGCAGGACCAGATGGTCTTCCAGTTGACCTTTATAAAAAATTTAAGAATAAATTAACAAAACCTTTTTTGGAAATGGTTTTAGAAGCATTTCAAAATAGTAATTTACCATCATATATGAATAATGCCTTAATTATACTGTTGCCAAAACCAGGTAAGCCCTCTAATAAATGTGAAAATATGAGACCAATAAGCCTATTAAATGCCGACCTTAAGATAATCTGTAAAATTTTAGCAAGATGAATACAAGAAATTTTACCAAATATTATTAATCGAGATCAGAATGGCTTTATAAAGGGAAGACAAGGCTTCCATAATGTAAGAAGACGATTTAATATTATTTATTCTAATAAAGAAGCACCGGATACAGCTCTCTTATCACTGGATGCCGAAAAAGCCTTTGATAGAGTTGAATGGCCCTTTCTTTTTGAAGTCTTACAAAGGTTTGGACTTGGAAATAATTTCATAAAATGGGTTCAGATAATATATAATAATGCTACTGCAGAAATCCTAACAAATAACAATATTTCAAAATCAATAAAAATCAATAGAGGATGTCGACAAGGCTGTCCACTTTCACCTTTACTGTTTACTATGGCAATTGAACCTTTAGCGATAGCAATACGTTTACATTCACAAATATATGGAATTAAAGTTGGACCAACAGAACATAAAATCTCCCTGTATGCCGATGACATAATTTTGTTTATGTCGAATCTTAAAAAATCAATTCCGACCTTGTTGAATTTAATAAAGAATTTTGGGGAAATATCAGGATATAAAATAAATAAAACTAAATCTTCAATATTAATGCTAAATGAGACCCAGAGAAATTACCCAGCCCCTGAGGTAAATCAATTCAATGTTGTAAATCAGTTTAAATATTTAGGAATCCAAATTGTGCCTAAGCTAGAATCAATCGCCAGTGTCAATTATGAAGCCTTAATGACAGATATTGATGAGTTACTTCAGAGATGGATGTCACTACCAATGTCGATGATCGGGAGAATTAATATACTTAAAAGTAATATCTTACCTAAAATACTTTATTTATTTCAATACATTCCCTTACCACCACCTTTAGATTTATTCTCAAGAATTTAAAAAAAAGTTAGTGGAATTTATATGGAACAACAGGAGGGCTAGATTACGTCTGTCTTTATTATATTTACCATTTGATCGTGGAGGTCTGAAATGTCCAAATTTTATGTTGTATTATTGGTCGGCACAACTGAGGTCTATGACATATTATTTTTCATCAAATGATCTCCCTCACTGGACTGAAATGGAATCATACAATTTACCTTTACCTCTTCCCATATTCATATACTCAGATTCGGCCAAAAAATTACAAAAACAAGTTAAAAATCCATTTGTAAAGCATATGATCAAAATATGGTGTGAAGCTAAAAACTATTTAAAAGAACCACAGTTATTGTCACAATTTAGTCCAATATGGGGTAATCAATATTTTAAACCAGGGAGAGCGGACGCTGTATTTAAACTATGGAATTTAAAAGGGATACAAAAGATTCAGGATTTATATTTGCCATGTGCAGAAAACATAATGTCTTTTGAAGAGCTGAGGATCAAATTTAATCTCAATAGAACACATTTTTTTTAAATATCTTCAACTTGGAAACTTTATTCGATCAAATCAAAATAAAGCTCTCACTCGACCTATCTATTCATCCTTGGAAAAAATGTTGATGAAAGATAGTAAAAGAAAGGGTATTATTTCAGAGTTTTATAACTCATTGACACTATTTTCAAGTGAAAATTCACTGAAAAGATTAAACTACTGGAAAGAAGATCTGCAAACTGAAATTTCAGAGGAACAATGGGAATTGGCTTGTACAGAAGCTCAAACCAAATCAATAAATGTACGCCTTAAATTGATACATTTCAAATGGTTAATGCGGATGTATGTTACACCGGAGGAGTTAAATAGATATAACAAAAATATACCAGATACGTGCACAAAATGCATGGAAAGTAAAGGAACTCTATTTCATTGTGTATGGGAATGTAGATTAATAAGAATGTTTTGGGAAGAGGTGAGGGTAACAATTGAAAAAATAATCTCAAAACAAATCATACTGAATCCTAAACTGTTTTTGTTGGGTCTGTACCCAGAAAAGCATAATTTTAATAAAAGTGAAAGAACATTCATAGACCTCAGTTTGCTTAATGCCAAAAAATGTATTGCACTATTATGGAAAAAGACTCATAGACCAGATGTGACTCAGTGGTTAAAACAGATGTTAACAAACCTTCCATTAGAAAGAATAACATATATACTGAAATCAAAGGAAATTGTGTTTGAGAATATATGGAGACCTTTTATTGATTATGTAAAAAATTTAAACATAACTCTTGAAGAAGAAGGTGAATGATGTGTGTGGACCTTGTAAATTCCAAACTGGTGAACATAATATGTATACTTATGTATTGGATTGTCTAGACTAAACAGAGGAGCATTGTTGAAGATTTGATTTTGTTGGTGGTTGTTGGTGTTTTTTTAGTGCATTTTTTTTTTTGTAGTACTTTAGTGTTAGTGTTTGATTGTTTGTATCATGTTTGTTTAAAAAAAAAAAGGTTCAATAAAGATATTGTGGAAAAAACTTGTCAACCCAATTTGTATCCGTCAGTGACGCTCTGAGAGCTGCTTTCAATGACCTATGAAAACGTTCGCATAACCCGTTAGCCTGTGGATTGTACGCGGTTGTGCGGTGAATTGTGACACCCAGGCTGCGGGCCATTGTCGACCAAAGCTCGGAAACAAATTGAGGGCCTCTGTTGGACGTAATGTCTGACGGAACGCCGAAGCGCGCCACCCAAGCTGTTAAAAAACGCGCGCGCCACTTCCTCGGCTGTGGTTGATGCCAGCGGGACCACTTCAGGCCAGCGCGTGGTGCGGTCCACCATTGTCAGAAGATGTGTGCACCCCTGTGACAGCGAGAGGGGTCCAACGAGGTCCACATGAACGTGATCAAACCTCTTGGCCGGAATGTGAAATGGTTCCAAAGGAGCTCTCGTGTGCCTGTGTACTTTGGCTTGTTGACACGCCGTGCAGGCTGCTGCCCACTCTTTGACCTGTTTGCAGAGGCTTGGCCAAACAAATTTCTCTCCCACCATTTTGACCGACGCGCGCACTCCAGGGTGCGCCAAAGAATGAACCGAGTCAAAAACGCGGCGGCGCCACGCGGCCGGTACCACTGGACACATCCGTCCAGTGGAGACATCGCAGATTAGGGGGGGCCTACCGTCTTGCAGCACCCTGCTCTCCAGCCTTCACCGTGTTGGTCCAGACTGGAGCGCGTGCATGTCTGCGTCATTAACCTGGTCTGCGGCCATGGCTGCATAATCTAACCCTACGCTGACTGGGGCCGCCACAGCGCACGAGAGGCAATCTGCCACTACATTGAGTTTGCCCGCCACATGCTGAATATCAGTGGTAAACTCTGATATCGCGGCCAGCTGTCTCTGCTGCCGGCCTGACCACGGTTCAGAGACCTTGGCCATCGCGAATGTTAGCGGTTTGTGATCAACGAACGTGGTGAAAGCGCGTCCTTCCAGCCAGAACTGAAAGTGGCGGATGGCCAAATGGAGAGCGAGCAGCTCCCTGTCAAACGCGCTGTATTTACGTTCGCTATCGCGCAAGGTCCTGCTGAAAAAGGCGAGGGGCTGCCAAACCCCGGCTACGTGTTGCTCCACGACCGCCCCTATGGCCACATCTGACGCGTCAGTGGTGAGCGCTATGCGGGCCGTTGGGTCTGGATGTGCCAACAATGCAGCCTTTGCCAAGGCTGCTTTCACCTCCGAGAACGCTTGGTCCCGCTCCGGGGGCCACTCGATCTTATCCGAGGGTTTCTTTTTTTTGAGCGCGGCATACAGCGGCTGCATGAGTTGCGCCGCGCGGGGGAGAAAACGGTTATAAAAATTCACCATTCCCAAAAACTCCTGCAACGCCCTGACTGTCTGCAGCCGGGGAAAATCTGCCACAGCGCGCACTTTGTCAGGCAGCGGGACTGCTCCTTCGGGGGAGACGCGGTGTCCTAAAAAATCGATCTGCGCCACCCCGAACTGATACTTCGCTGGGTTGATTATTAACCCGTAATCTCCCAACCTTCGGAAAACTGTGGCCAGGTGTTTTTCATGTTCATCTTCGGATGCGCTGGCTACTAAAATATCGTCCAGGTAGACGAACACGAAAGGGAGATCGCGAAGCACCGCATCCATCATGCGTTGGAACGTCTGAGCAGCCCCTTTAAGTGCAAATGGCATGCGTAAAAACTCGAATAAACCAAACGGAGTTATTACCGCTGTTTTGGGTATGTCCTCAGCGTGCACTGGGACTTGGTGGTAACCGCGGACCAAGTCTATTTTAGAAAAAATGCACGCCCCTGCCAAATGAACCGAGAAATCTTGAATATGTGGGATTGGGTAGCGGTCGTGCGCTGTAGCATTGTTTAACCTGCGAAAATCCCCGCAAGGGCGCCATGATCCGTCGGCTTTCGGGACCATATGTAGGGGGGAAGCCCACGGACTGTTTGAACGTCGGATAATGCCCAACCTCTCCAGGTTGGCGAACTCCTCGCGTGCTATGGTTAGTTTAACTGCGTCCAAGCGCCAAGCTTTTGCAAAAACGGGCGGTCCGGTAGTGGTAATAAAATGCTCCACCCCGTGCTTAGCGACTGTTGCCGAAAATGTGGGGACCGTGAGTGCTGGGAACTGAGTGAGCAGTGTGTGGAACTTACCGCCTGCTGTTGTGACGTTGGCTTGTGCTGTAGGCGGGGCCAGTTGCGCTGCACAGGGGACAGAATCAAAAGAAAGTGCATTAACCAGGCGCCTGTTAGCGAGATCAACCAACAACCCATGTGAGCACAAAAAATCAGCCCCCAGCATATTGAAATTTACTGTTGCTACAACAAAAGTCCACTCATATGCACGGCCGTGTAGAGACAGAAGCAGAGTCTTCTCACCAAAGGTCTTAATCTCCGAGCCGTTCGCTGCTGTCACCAGGGGACCTCCGGAACCCGCCAGTCTGTCCGCGTAGGAAGGAGTGATGAAACTCAACTGGGAGCCTGTGTCGACGAGGAACTGCCTCCCGGAGCGTGCGTCCGACAAGTAGAAATAAGTAGTAAAAATTATTTATTTATTTTATTTATATAGCGCCATTTCACAACAACAGTCATCTCATAGCACTATCAACTGTAGGGGGGAACCCCCACAGTTGCAGAAAGACCCCAGCCATCAGGCGATCCCCTGTGAGCAAGCACTTGGCGACGGTGGAGAGGAAAAACTCCCTTTTAACAGGAAGAAACCTCCAGCAGAACCAGGCTCAGGGAGGGGCAGTCATCTGCTGCGACTGGCTGGGGGGTGAGGGGATAGAGAAGAAGAAAAGAACAGACATGTAGAGAGCAAACAGCACGATGGGGACTCAATCTATGGGAGAGAACAAACAGATGTTAATGACCAGCAAAAAAAAAATATTTCATTGAGAGTGAGGAAAGGAGTGAGGCCCAGTGCATTACTGGAGGTCCCCCGGCTGACTAAACCTATTAGAAGCATAACTAAGGGAGGGTTCAGAAACACATGATCCCTCCCTAATTGTAGGCTATATCAAAAAGGTAGGTTTTAGCCCTATTCTTAAAAACAGAGATCGAGTCTGACTCCCGAATCCAGATTGGCAGCTGATTCCACAGGAGAGGAGCTTGATAACTGAAGGTTCTGCCTCCCATTGTACTTTTGGAGATTCTAGGTATTACAAGTAATCCTGCATTTTGGGAGCGTAGTGCTCTGTTAGGATAATACGGTAGTATCAGATCTTTTAAATAAAAAGGAGCCTGATTGTTTAGAGCTTTGTAAGTAAGAAGAAGGATTTTAAACTTAATTCTAAACTCTATGGGAAGCCAATGAAGGGAGGCCAGAACCGGAGAGATATGATCTCTCTTTCTAGTACCTGTTAAAACTCTTGCTGCAGCATTTTGGATCAGCTGAAGACTTTTTAAAGATGTTTTAGGACAGCCTGATAAAAAAGAATTACAATAATCTAATCTCGAGCTAACAAAAGCGTGGATCAGTTTCTCAGCATCACTCTGAGACAAGATGTTCCTAATCTTGGCAATATTACGCAAATGATAGAAGGCAGTCTTAGAAACAAATTTAATATGTGAATTGAAGGACAAATCCTGATCAAAAATAACTCCAAGGTTCCTCACAGAGCTATTAAGAGAAAGAGTAACCGCATCCAAACTGAAAGTTTGATTTGGAAAGGAATTTGTAAGGTTTTTTGGACCAACAAGAATGACTTCAGTCTTATCTGAATTTAATAGCAGGAAATTACAAGTCATCCAAGCTTTGATTTCCTTAAGACAGGCTTCTAACTTGGCTAATTGATTACTATCATCAGGCTTCATTGACAGGTATAATTGTGTGTCATCTGCATAACAATGAAAATGTATACAGTGCTTTCTAATAATGTTGCCTAACGGAAGCATATATAAACTAAAAAGAGTAGGGCCTAGCACAGATCCCTGTGGAACTCCATGACTAAGCTTTGAGTTGAAAGAAAACTCATTATTTACATGAACAAACTGGAACCTATCAGATAAATAAGATCTAAACCATTGCAACGATGTTCCATTAAGTCCAACATAGTGTTCTAATCTATCAAGTAGAATATTATGATCGATAGTATCAAAAGCTGCACTAAGGTCTAAAAGGACAAGTACAGAAACTAGTCCATTATCAGATGCAATGAGGAGGTCATTAGTGACCTTCGCTAAGGCTGTTTCAATACTATGATGGATTCTAAACCCAGATTGAAACTCTTCAAGTAAACCATTTCCCTGCAGGTGGTCAAATAATTGCGTAGCAACAACTCTTTCTAAGATTTTTGAAATGAAAGGGAGATTAGAGATTGGTCTATAGTTAGCTAAAGCTCCTGGATCTAGCGTTGGCTTTTTGAGTAAGGGTTTAATTACAGCCGTTTTAAAAGCCTGCGGTACATGGCCTAAAGTTAATGAAGAATTGATTATATGAAGAATAAAGCTACCAATAAGTGGGAAGACTTCTTTAAATAACCTGGTAGGAATAGGGTCTAAAAGACAAGTTGAAGGTTTGGATGAGGAAACTATTTTGTCTAACTCACAAAGGTCGATTGGAGTAAACTCATCAAGACAGACATCAATAGAAGGAGTTGTAGCAGTTACAGCATTTAAGTTAACTGTGGGAAGAATCTGATTGATTTTATCTCTGATGGATGAAATTTTATTATTGAAAAAGTTCATAAAGTCCTGACTAGTAAGCTCTAAGGGAATGCTAGGATTGACAGAGTCCTGACTCTTTGTCAACCTGGCTACAGTACTGAAAAGAAACCTGGGATTATTCTTGTTCTCTTCTATTAATGCAGAGTAATAACTCGTTCTAGCTTTTCTAAGAGATTTTTTTTATAAATTAAAAGATGATTTCTCCAAGCTAAATAGATTTCATCTAAATTAGTAGAGCGCCATTTTCTTTCTAATTGATGAGTCTTCTGTTTTAAGGTACGAGTTTCTGTGTTGAACCAAGGAGTTAGAAATCTCTGATTAGACTTTTTCTTTTTTAAGGGGGCCACCAAGTCTAGAGTCTGATGCAGAGAAGCTGAAACACTATCCACCATGTTATCAATTACAGAAGGAGCAAGCTGTCTATAGCTTATTTCTGTTGTGTTGACACATGGCATAGAGGAAACAATCTGCATAAATTTGGAAACAGCATCATCTGAGAGGCATCTACTGTAATAATATTTTTCTTTAGGAGCCAAATAGTCAGAAATAGTAAAATCAAAGGTTAACAGACAATGGTCTGACAGTACAGGGTTATGAGGAGACACTACAAGATTTTCTATTTCTATGCCATATGTCAAAACAAGGTCCAATGTATGGTGGAGGTAATGAGTAGAATTTCCTACTTTCTGAGAAAATCCAATCGAATCTAATATTGAATTGAATGCCACATTAAGGCAGTCACTATCTACATCCACATGTATATTAAAGTCCCCTACTATAATTATTCTATCAGATTTCAGCACTAAATCAGCTAAGAAATCAGCAAATTCGGATAAAAATTCTGAGTAGGTTGATGGGGGACGATAAACTATGGCAAATAAAATTGGGTTTAACCTAAAATTGCTAAAGTGCCCAATACTGAGGACCAGGCCCTCAAAGGAATTATAACATGTTTTTTACTTTACATTAACTAGTAATTTGGAATGGTAAATTGTTGCTACTCCTCCTCCACGACCAGAACTTCTGGGATTTTGACAGTTTAAATAACCAGAGGGAGTTGATTCATTTAAACCAACATAATCCTCTTGTCCTAACCAAGTCTCTGTAAGGGAAATTAAATCAATCTGATGATCAATTAACAAATCATGGACTAACAGAGACTTGGGAGTTAGAGACCTAATATTTAATAAACCACATTTAATTTTTAAATTATGCGGAGGAACAGAGGCCAACTCATTCAATTTAGAGGCTTTATGTTTAATTTGAGTTTTACCAATATTTTGCTTTATCACTTTGGGATGCTTATACATTATATTTTTATTCACTTTGGAGGGAGCAGACAACGATTCTCTGATGGGGAAGACAGGGGCTAAGCTGAGGGGTGGCGGATGAAGAAGAGCTGCAGAGAGGCGTGTAAAACTGCGACTCTGCTTCCTGGTCCCAACTCTGAGTAGTCATGGTTTTGGAAATTTGGATAAAAAAGATGCCAGATTGTTAGATAAATGAGAAGCACCATCCAAAGTGGGATGAATGCTGTCTCGTCTCATAAGACCAGGTTTTCCCCAAAAAGAGCTCCAATTGTCAATGTAGCCCACGTCATTTTTAGGACACCACACAGACCTCTTCACTTCCGCCTCCAAAGAGAGCAGACGCCTTTTTGCTTCTCTCTTGCTTCTGACTTTTTTCCTCCCCCCCCCAACTAACTGGATCCCAGCTTGCTGTCGTCTGTCTGCGTTTTTGCTGCTGATTATCGAAAGAAATTATGGAATTGATAAGCTGGGCTTTGAACGCAATTGACACTATCTTTTCAACGAGGAAAAGTGCCCCGGGGGAGGTTGTTTGCCCAGCAGGAACGGCTCCAGTGGGCTATTTACGGGAGACAAGTAATTGGAAGCTCTTGTGCCTGACTGATCTTTTTATCGAAGATGTAGAAGATCTTTACGTCTTCGCTGTAATGGTGATTGGGATCGTTCTGATTGGATCTGGAATCGTCCTGGTGTACCGCAAATTGTTGAAGATGGATACAACCTATCAAAATGCTGGCCAGGCGAGGTATATCCATCAAATTGAAAAAAATGGAAAGGACCCTCATAGCGACAAATGGAGAACTGTCTCGGAAGGTGGATTACATCATGGTTTCGCTTAAGGACATCCAAGATAGATTCAACACCCAGCAATGAAGGATTATGTACTGAATCTGCAAGAGAATATAAAGTTATTCTGTGTTCAGTACCATTCGGCTTCATCCGGCTCCCTCACAAAAAATCCTCCTGATAATCTGCAGTCTTTGTTTCAAAACATTGAGCTCAAGGCCTTGGACAGGCAGCTGCTTGGCCAAGGACAAAAAACTGCCAGCAGTTAGACACAACATCTCCTGCCAAAGAGTCCTTGTTGTTCTTACTGATACAACACTCACACTCCAACATTACAATCATATTGATCCACAAAACTGACGATAAAGATGACTCACACACT
Source organism: Pholidichthys leucotaenia (assembly GCA_020510985.1). NCBI lineage: Eukaryota > Metazoa > Chordata > Actinopteri > Cichliformes > Pholidichthyidae > Pholidichthys > Pholidichthys leucotaenia. The sequence goes on from CM035837.1 coordinate 221,871,350, forward strand.
GCTCTCTCTGTGTCTTGTGAACTTTTGGTCTGCTGAATGTGCATTGAGGGCTTTTTTTTTTCTTTGTAATCATAATATTGATCATATGTGACCACTATTCTGAGTCAGTGATTTTTTTGCTCCTTTCTATTGTATTATTCTTATGCCACCTGTACCCTTCTGTTGGCAGGCGCGTTTCAGATGCTGCCGTGTCACCGGAAATGCAGGTTCATTTTCAGTGTCAAGTCAAATCCCTCCTATGTTATCAGTGATCTGTTATCAGCGATCTGTTATCAGTATCTGTTAATGTACTTGGCAATAAATCTTTTCTGAGTCTGAGTCGGAGACAGCCATCGGTTCAAGGATGACGAGCGGCTAAACATGTCATCACTGGTCAGATTGGGGAGGGGCCCAGAGAATACTACAGTGGCAGACATCGTTTTTGCAAAGTCACACACCGATTCTATATTAAGTTTCGTGACTTCCGACTGCCGGAGACGGATGTCATTAATGCCGGCGTGAATAACAATTGTGGAATATTTACAGTTACTTTTAGCCAGCATTTTCAAATTTGACTCGATGTCGCCTGCTCTGGCCCCAGGGATGCATTTGACTATGGCCGCTGGAGTCTCTAGGTTCACGTTTCTGACTACAGAGTCGCCAATGATCAGAGTTTTTTCCTCAGCGGGTGTGTCGCTGAGCGGGGAAAAACGATTAGAAACGTGAACAGGTTGGTGGTGTACCGGGGCTTTGCGACTAGGCTTCCTTCTCACCGTCACCCACCCAGTCTCCTCGCTGCTGAGGAGAGCCGGGGAACCGCTGACAGGGGGACCTAAGCTAGCTAGCTCCGCTGCAGCTAATGGGCGTCCGTCAAGATTAACTGGCGCAGACGGTGTTTCAATGCAGCGGAGCCGGGATTCCAAATCAGACAACCTCGCCTCGAGCGCCTCAAAAAGACAACATTTATTACATTTACCGTTATCGCTAAAAGAGGCAGAGGTGTAGCTAAACATCTGACAGAGAGAGCACACCAGAGGAGGAGAGGAAGGAGAGCTAGTAGCCATAGCTAATGGCTAGAGAGCAAACCACAAAGCAAACCACACAGGCAGACAGCAAAACAGGAAGTGACGATACGTTACCACAAGGAAGTGACGATCCGACGATCCGATTCTCTAGCAATCTCTCAACAAGAAAAGATAAATACATGGGCCGTATAAATAAATACATTGATTCTTCGGTTCTTATTCTTTTATATTTAATATTTTTGGTATACTTTTTCTTCCTATAATCACATTGATAGACAACAAAAATCGGCAGGTGGTCACTGATATCATTCAATAAAAGCCCACTCCTGATATTATTTTCCATAATGTTTGTGAATATGTTATCTATTAGTGTGGCACTGTGTGACGTGATTCTGCTAGGTCCGGTAATTGTTGGATGTAAGCCCATACTGTACATTGTGTTGATAAATTCTTCTGTCAAACTATGTTGTTTTGAATTCATCAGATCTATATTGAAATCCCCACAGATGAACATAACTTTATGAGTTAGTTTTGCATACATTTTTTCCATCCAGTCCTTAAATAAGTCAATGTTTGATCCAGGTGTGACATGTTTCAGGACCCAGGAGACAGACGCTGACACGAGCAGATATGGACAATTATTCTTTATTAAGTGAAAGTGAGTGTAGTGCGTGTGTGAGTGCGAGTATAGATGTCTGGTCACAGGAGCTGAGCAGTTCTGGTGGTGACCTGGCAACCCTGGAACACACAAGCATAAACAATTACAGCTGTTCAGCGATGGCGGGTAATTGTAGATGGTTAGGCTTACTTGCAAGTGCCCAAGGATGTGTTCTGCTGGCTCCGAGTGCCCGTGCGACATGGTGCTCGTGGTGCCCGTAGCTGTGGGGGTGAGGAGGAACTCCGCGATGGAGGAGGCGATGCCTCGTTGGTCGGGGAGGCTGGTCTGCCGCCAGGGAGGTCTGCCGCCAGGGAGGTCCACCTGTGCACAGGGGAGAAGGCTAGGGGATGGTGAGTGAAGAGATCTCTTACGTGACTGATCCTGACGTGAAGTTCTTGGCTTGGCTTGAGGTCGTGGTCTTGGCTCATTTCCAGGCAAAGACGACAGACGACTCCGTGCCGAGCCGTCAGTGATGCCGGCCTTTAAAGGCCGCTGATTGGCACCTGCCGGTGTATGCGCAGCTGGAGATGATGAGGCAGATGACGGCCCAGCGGCCGTCATGACAGTACTCCCCCCTCTAGCAGTGCCTCCAGGCACCTGCCCAATTCTACCTGGATTCGTCCGATGGAAGTCGCGGATCAACTGCTTATCCAGGATCAACGCTGGGCGAATCCAAGAACGATCCTCCGGTCCAAAGCCCTCCCAGTCCATCAAGTACTGAAGACCTCGGCCCCGCCGGTGCACGTCCAGGATGGCAGTCACCCCCCAGGCTGGGGGGTGACTGCCATCGATCATCCTCGGGGGGGCAGGAGCCCCGGGGGGCGGGCACAAAGGATCAGTGATGTAAGGCTTGACCTGGGAGACATGAAAGGTGGAGCAGATGCGCATAGAAGGGGGGAGAGACAAACGCTTAGTTAGTTTGCGTTTCTCAGCCGGCACACCGATGTTCCGAGTAGACAACCACACTTTCTGACCCACCTTGTAGTCCGGGGCGGGCCTCCTATGATGGTTGGCCACCTGGATGTTGCGCTCAGTGGTCCTCAGAAGGGCCCTGCGAGCGATGGACCAGACCCGCCGACAGCGCCTGACGTGGGTCTGTACAGAAGGGACCACTACCTCCCTCTCCTCCTCAGGGAACAGTGGTGGATCAAACCCGAGCGACGCCTTGAAGGGGGAAAGTCCCGTGGCCGAAGAGACCGTGGTGTTGTGGGCGTACTCAATCCAAGGTAGATGCTTGCTCCATGAAGAGGAACAGGAGGAGATGACACAACGCAGTGCAGCCTCTAGCTCCTGGTTAGCCCGTTCGCACTGGCCGTTGGTCTGTGGATGATACCCAGAGGAGAGGCTGGCTGTGGCTCCCAATGCTGCGCAGAACGCCTTCCAAACTTGGGAGATGAACTGTGGCCCCCGGTCAGACACTATGTCAGCGGGGATGCCGTGAAGGCAGACCACATGCTGGACAAGGAGGTCCGCCGTTTCCTGAGCCGAAGGCAACCCCCGAAGGGGCACAAAATGGGCCGCCTTCGAAAAACGGTCCACAATCGTCAAAACAGTGGTGAAATTATCAGAGGGGGGCAAGCCAGTCACAAAGTCCATGGCAACATGGGACCAGGGGCGAGAAGGAACGGGCAAAAGATGTAACAGGCCCGCCGGGGGGGAAGATGATGTTTTCCCAGTGGCGCATTGAGCGCAGACCCGGACATAATTTAAGACATCCTTCCGCAGCCCTGGCTACCAGAAGGTCCTCTGAAGAAGGTCCACAGTCCGACCCACTCCCGGATGACACGCCAGCTTGGAAGCGTGACCCCACTCAATCACTTGACTCCGAATGGAACGAGGAACGAATAAACGACCCCGGGGACCCCCCCTCCCCCCCGGATCTGGCTCCGTCTTCTGCGCTCTTCGGACCCTCTTGCAAATACCCCAGGACAAGGCGCCCACCACACAGGAGGGCGGCAGGATGGGTGCTTCCTGATCTTCGGTGGATGGTGCATCGAACTGCCGCAAGAGGGCATCCGGCTTGCCGTTCTTGCTCCCCGGCCGATAGGTGATGGTGAAGTTGAATCGGCCGAAGAAGAGAGACCAACGAGCCTGGCATGCACTCAACCGCTTTGCCGTCCTGAGGTACTCCAGGTTGCGGTGGTCAGTCCATACGACGAACGGTTGAGCAGCCCCCTCCAGCCAGTGTCTCCACTCCTCCAAGGCGAGCTTTACTGCCAAGAGCTCCCTGTCACCTATGCTGTAATTCCTCTCCGCCGGTGACAAGCGATGGGAAAAGTAGGCACATGGCCGGATCTTGCCATCCTCCAGGGAACGTTGAGAGAGCACCGCCCCCACCCCCGAATCCGAAGCGTCCAACTCCAAACACTGTAGGTTAGGGTCCACCTGGGTCAGTATACGGGCCGAGGCAAACTCCTCCTTGAGTTTTTCAAACGCCCTGGCCCCCTCCTCACTCCAGCAAAAAAGGGGTTTTTGGGAAGGTGAGAGCAGTCAAAGGGCGGGCAATATTCCCGAAATTGGGCACAAACCGCCGATAGAAATTAGCGAAGCCCTGGAACCCCTGTAGTTGTTTTCTGGACGTCGGCGTGGGCCAATCCACTACCGCCTTGACCTTGGCCGGGTCGGGGAGCACCTGATTCCGGGCAATGATGAACCCAAGGAAGGAGGTCTGGTCGGTGTGAAACTCACATTTTTCTGCCTTTACGTACAGCTGGTTCTCCAGGAGGCGCTGCAACACTCTCCGAACGTGCACCTGGTGCTCTTCCAACGTGCGGGAGAAGATAAGTATATCGTCTAGGTACACGAACACGAATGAGTTCAAGAAGTCTCGAAGAACATCATTAATTAGCCATTGGAAGATGGCCGGAGCGTTGGTTAACCCAAACGGCATCACCAAGTACTCGAAATGTCCGCTTGGGGTCCGGAAAGCCGTCTTCCACTTGTCACCTTCTCTGATGTGCACCAGGTGATAGGCATTCCTGAGATCCAGCTTGGTAAACCAGGACGCCCCCTGGAGAGAGTCGAAGGCGGTGTTCATCAAAGGCAGGGTATACTTGTCCTTGACCGTGATCTCGTTAAGACCCCGGAAGTCGATGCAGGGGCGTAATGAGCTGTCCTTCTTCCCAACGAAGAAGAACCCGGCACCCATGGCCGAGGACGACGGGCGGATGATACCAGAGGCCAAAGATTCCTTAATGTAAGTGTCCATGGCCTCGCGCTCCGGGGCTAATAGGCTGTACAGGCGGCTAGCAGGAAGAGGGGCCCCAGCCTTCAGGTTTATAGCACAGACATACGGTCGGTGGGGGGGTAGGGACAGCGCCCGTGACTTGCTGAATACTAACCCCAGGTCGTGGTAAACCTCCGGAACCTTGGACAGATCCAGGGGTGGCGTCGAGGGTAGAGGCACCGTGACAGAGGGGGCACATGCCGCAGATTGAAGGCAGGCACTCAGGCAGAATGTACTCCATGCTGTAATACTCCCGGTTTGCCAGTCAATGGTGGGGTTATGGAGCTGAAGCCAGGGATACCCCAGGATGACGGGTGAGGAAGAAACGGGCAAGATCAAAAACCTAATCTCCTCCCTGTGGTTGCTCGAGACAGTCACGGATACGGGGGCCGTCTGATGGGAAACGGTGGTCAGTGACGCCTTGGACAGGGTGATGAGATTGACAGGTGGATGTAGAGGTTGACAGCTGAGGCCCATCTGGGTTGCCAGGTCTCTGGAGACAAAGTTTTGCTCAGCCCCTGAGTCTACTAAAGCAAGTGTGGCGTGTTCTTTATGCTTGTGTAGTAGTCTGATGGAAATGCGGAAACTAGTGAGGGGTTCTTTTTGATTTTTGTCCGTGAATCCCCCTACTGCGATCCACGGACTTCCCCTTTTAACCGACTAGGACATTCAAGCACCCCATGAGACCCCTTGCCAAAATAGAAACAAAGGCCCAGATCCCTGCGGTGCTGTCTCTCTGCCGCTGACACTTTTGATTGCCCTATTACCATAGCCTCTTGTTCCGGAAGTTCCTCTGACGAGGGTAGAGCGAGCAGGGGAGAGCTAGTGGAGCGAGGGCGGGGCTTATTCGAACAGGAAATAGACCGCCGTTTGGCCGCTCGCTCCCTTAACCTACTATCTAAGCTAATAGCAAGGGCAATTAGCTCTCCTAGATTGTCCGGTTTATCTCGTGCCGGTAGCTCATCCTTCAAATCGGCGTTGAGACTGCGAAGGAAAATACCACAAAGCGATGGTTCCCCCCACTCAATCTCAGCAGCCAAGACCCGGAAGTCAATGGCGTAATCAGCAGCGGATCTATTACCCTGCTGCAGGCTCAACAGCCGTTCTGTCAACACTGCACCTCTGTCCGTATGATCAAACACGTCCATAAACTCCGCCAAAAACTGCTGGTAAGTTAACACAGGATAACTTGGTTTAGCCATAACTGTATATCCCCAGTCTAAGGCTCTACCCCCCAACAAGTTGATGATTTATCCTATCTTACTTGAATCAATGGCGAAGTCTCCCGGGACGTGGAGGAACACTGACTCACATTGCAGAATGAAACCGCATGCCTCCCCAAGTTTTCCGCTAAACCGGGCAGGGGTAGGCACGGGAGTGAGGCGAGGTACAGGTAGTGTGTTAGCTTGACCAGGCGATAATCCTGCAGGGGTTGAAAAAGCTCTAGCGGCTGGGGGAAACGTCTGGTGTCCTTCCAGACGATCCAGCCGGCTGTTAATTTGAGTCAGTTGATTAAGAATAACCGTCTGTTGGTGTGCTATCATATCTACCCGGGCGCTAAGGGTGTTTAGTCTGCGCGACAGCGCACTGTCCGTTGGGTCAACTTGACGGAGTCGTACTGACATGTTTCAGGACCCAGGAGACAGACGCTGACACGAGCAGATATGGACAATTATTCTTTATTAAGTGAAAGTGAGTGTAGTGCGTGTGTGAGTGCGAGTATAGATGTCTGGTCACAGGAGCTGAGCAGTTCTGGTGGCGACCTGGCAACCCTGGAACACACAAGCATAAACAATTACAGCTGTTCAGCGATGGCGGGTAATTGTAGATGGTTAGGCTTACTTGCAAGTGCCCAAGGATGTGTTCTGCTGGCTCTGAGTGCCCGTGCGACGTGGTGCTCGTGGTGCCCGTAGCTGTGGGGGTGAGGAGGAACTCCGCAATGGAGGAGGCGATGCCCCGTTGGTCGGGGAGGCTGGTCCGCCGCCAGGGAGGTCCACCTGTGCACAGGGGAGAAGGCTAGGGGATGGTGAGTGAAGAGATCTCTTACGTGACTGATCCTGACGTGAAGTTCTTGGCTTGGCTTGAGGTCGTGGTCATGGCTCATTTCCAGGCAAAGACGACAGACGACTCCGTGCCGAGCCGTCAGTGATGCCGGCCTTTAAAGGCCGCTGATTGGCACCTGCCGGTGTATGCGCAGCTGGAGATGATGAGGCAGATGACGGCCCAGCGGCCGTCATGACAAGGTGTTCTATATACACAGCTCACTACTATATTCTTCACATTGTCCAGACAGATTTCTATTGTAATACATTCAAATAAATCATCCACAGTTACTGACAGATTTTCAACAACCTTGTATTTCAAGCTCTTGTCAACATAAATTGCAACTCCTCCTCCTTTTTTCACTTTTCTATTTATATAATTTAATTCATAGCCATCCATGGTAAAATCCACTCCTTTCTCTTCACTGAGCCACGTCTCTGATATTGCCACAATATTGAATGGCTCTTTAAACTGATGTAAATAATCTTTAATGTTATTAAAGTTGGCATAGAGACTTCTGCTGTTGAAGTGGATCATAGAAATATTGCAATCAGATGTGACCATTGTGTTAAACTGTTCATCTGTGTAGTAAATACAGTCATTATTGATGGAGCTAAATAAGTTATTATCAGGGTCTATGTCATATTCTACGTCCTGTGGGTTGTGATCTGTATATTCAAAAACTTTCAGTTCCTGTTGTTCCTGTTTGTTGATCTTTTGTTTCATGTTGTTAAATGTCTTGTAGCAGATGAGTATAATCCTTCAGTGTCCTATAATTGTCTGTTGTTGCTGTCGACTCCAGTTCATAATATTCATTGATATTTGTCCAGTTCCATAATATTACGGATGTTAATGACCTTGGCTTCTTCAGGTGAGCCGTTTAATTTGATGTATATTTTACAGTTTGATGTCCAGGTGTTGTGAATCTTTTTCTGCTTTCTCAGGTATCTTGCTTTTCTGGCTATTTCTGCATTTTCTTTTGTGAGGTGCTCGTTTATGTAAATGTTCGTTCCTTTCAGTTTCCTACCTTGTTTCAGCAGCGCAGTCTTGTATTTTCTGTTCACAAACCTCATGATCACAGCCGGTTTGTCGCCGTTTTTCCTGGGCAGAGGGTGGCAGGTCTCTATGGTGTTACAGTCCAGCTGGATTCCTTTGGACTGCAGCAAGGCCGCCACTTGTTGCTCCGTGGATTCATCTTCCAGCTCGTCGAGCCTCCCTCCACTGTCTGCGGCCACCGCTTGCGCGTATGATCGTGGTTTAATGTGGAGCCCCGTGATGATCACGTCGTTCACCCGGGTGTTCTGCTCCAGTTCCGACACTCTGCTCTCCAGATACGCCACCCTCTTGTCCTTCTCAGCGTTCTGGATCCGCAGCGCTTTCACCTCCTTGATCAGGTCCAGGATATTTCTTTGCTGCAGCTTAACAGCAGAAATCTCTTCAGCCAAGAAGTCCAGCGCTCTTTTAATGTCGTCCACCTCCTCAGTCTGCTGAGCTTTCTTGGGACCCATGATCCCAGATGATGTACGTTGATTGTGATCGTAAGAAACCAAAAAAAAAAAAAAAAAAAAAAGAAGCAATTTCAGTAATTTCAATTTTACTAAAGTAATTTTAAGTAATTTCAGATCAAACAAAGGGAAAAAAGAACCAGAAACAAAGTGTTTTCCCTTGACCATTAACATACACCTGAGAGTTGTCCTTCCAGGTGTCCCCTCAACCCCTTCAAATATTGGACTTTCAGAAAGCAAAGAGCTGGTCCACACAATGTGGGGAACAGTAAAACTATGCTGATGCATAATAACAATAATAAAAAGAAGAAGAGAAGGGAAAAAAAACTGGATAAACCTAACTGCTCTGCTACTATAATTCAGACAATTCTGTTAAAACAACCCAACAAGTAAAAAGCATACCTATATGTAGCCTCCAGAATTAAGCATTATATATTAAATCAGAGAGACGTTTCTTATCAATAGACAGGGGAGGGAGAGAACTCAGAACAGTGAATCAAATTAGACAACTTTAACTCTGCCCTCCACTTCTGTCTCTACAAATGCAAAATATCAAAGTAATGTACCAACAGCGATTTAAATTACATTTCTTATGGTGACCTCTGTTTAGTTATACCTCAATCTCGTTCATTTTCCAACTGGATCTTCTTAATGAAGTGTTCGGCTTCATCCGCGATGTTAAAGATAGGTGAACGGTCTTTGTAGGTCACTATAAGCCGGGCAGGAGGGATCATGCCGTATCGGAGCCCCAGTGACCGAAGTTGTCACCTTGCCTCCTCAAACTCTTTCATCCTCTTGTTTGTCTCCACTGTCATGTCATGGTAGAGTCTCACCGGCTGGTTTTTGGATCTGCCGTTTTGCCCTGGCCGCTCTCATCACCGCTTCCTTGTCCTTATAATTCAAGAACTTCATTATAAGAGTCCTCGGTGCAGAGTTAGTCTCATGTTGTCGTCTTGGTCCAAGCCTGTGTGCTCTTTCCACCATAATTGTCCCCTGGAGTGGAGCCAACTCCAGCGCCTCCGGTATCCAGCTCTCCAGAAAGCCACAGGCGTCCTCGCCCTCTGCGCCTTCAGGTAAATTAACAAGCCTTACATTGGAGCGACGTGACCGAGCCTCCAGGTCCAGTACTTTCTCTTCGAGATCTTTATTTTTCCTCTCTAAATTTTTCACTTTCTCTTGGAGCACAGTTGCATTATCATCTGTTGTCGAAATCCTCGCCTCTGCCTGTGACTCTTTCTGAGCAGTCTGTCAAGTCCTTCCTCACGTTTTCCATGGCGGTAATAATACCATTGTGGAGTGTGTAAATGAAGAGACATATTCATTTCAGACGATTTATTACACATTCACATCTCACAAGCAAAGAACAGACTGACTGGTCACATCAAGCATTCCTCTCTCTATATCAAGTCACACTTCACAAGGATCAAGGCACTTCCTCCTACACAGCATGACATCTACACTACACTTCATTCAACCCCCTCTCACCCACTTGGGCATTGTTCTCCCATGTGTATTCATTGTCTTGTGGTGATGTGAAAATGACGAGGCAGAGTTCTCTCTCAAAGTCAGCTTTATTCACAACACCATCATCTCAAAGCAGAGAAAGAGAACGACACAGTAAACTCTCGTCCTTAAATATCAGGAACTTCACACTTCACAGATCACATGTCATACAGACCACCTTGCATTATAAAGACAGTCACAATGCATTTCTCTCCATGATATCACTTCCACTGTCTCCAATGCATCCCTTCCTTAATCCTTTAATTGAACCCCCCCACAGTCTCAAGCCTTGCATACCAAGGCTAAGATTCCTGCAGCTTCCTGCCTTTGTTCTGACCTAAAATGTGAGTCACAAAACAGGTCCCATGTGTGTGTCCACCACACAAAGCCCCCCCAACATTTTAGACAAACAGAACAACAAGAGAATAACCACATGCATGCCGTGATAGTATCAATACACATCAGTCCACATGCTGTCTAGGCTTCAGCCTCCTGCCATATCTGCTGTAGCTGGGATTCAACGTCTCTGCAGGGCTGTCCTGGGGGTTTGCCGTCTGGGTGTGGAAACCTTTTGTCAGCACCTGTGGGTGTTCTGGGGAAACATTACTCTGTGAAGCCCCCCGCGGTGGTCTACCTCGCCGCGGAGCCTTCGCCAACAGCACCTGCTCATCTGCCACCACAAAAGCGGGTTTGAGTCTGTTTATGCCAAGTCTCTCTTTCCTACCCCCCAAATCTAGCAAAAACTGCTTGTCCCCTGTTTCTAGCACTCTGAATGGTCCGTCATAAGGCGGTTGCAGCGGGGTTTGATGCGCATTGTGTCTAACAAAAACAAACTCTGCGTTCTTCAAAGTTTTAGGCACAAAAACGCGTGGAAAACTGTGGTGTGCGGGGCCGGGCAGCGTGCTTGATTCTATGTTACTCCGCAACAGCTGAGACGGGGAGGCGTTTGGCTCAGGGTTATCTGGGAGAAACTCCCCAGGCAGCCGGAGTGGCTGCGCAAACACGAGCTCTGCTGGATGGGGAGGCTTCTAGATCCTCTTTAGGCGCAGAACGCAATCCCAATAACACCCGCGGTAACTTGTCAACCCAATTTGTATTCGTCAGTGACGCTCTGAGAGCTGCTTTCAATGACCTATGAAAACGTTCGCATAACCCGTTAGCCTGCGGATTGTACGCGGTTGTGCGGTGAATTGTGACACCCAGGCTGCGGGGCATTGTCGACCAAAGCTCGGACACAAATTGAGGGCCTCTGTCGGATGTAATGTCCGACGGAACGCCAAAGCGCGCCACCAAGCTGTTAAAAATGCACGCGCCACCTCCTCGGCTGTGGTTGATGCCAGTGGGACCACTTCAGGCCAGCGCTTGGTGCGGTCCACCATTGTCAAAAGGTGTGTGCACCCCAGTGACGGTGGGAGGGGGCCCACGAGGTCCACATGAACGTGATCAAACCTCTTAGCCGGAATGTGAAACGGTTCCAAAGGAGCCCTCGTGTGCCTGTGTACTTTGGCTCATTGACACGCCGTGCAGGCTGCTGCCCACTCTTTGACTTGTTTGCGGAGGCTCGGCCACACAAATTTCTCTCCCACCATTTTGACCGACGCGCGCACTCCAGGGTGCGCCAAAGAATGAACCGAATCAAAGACGCGGCGGCGCCACACGGCTGGTACTACTGGATGCGTCCGTCCAGTGGAGACATCGCAGATTAGGGGGGGCATACCGTCTTGCAGCACCCTGCTCTCCAGCCTTAACCCTGTTGGTCCAGACTGGAGCGCGCGCACGTCCGCGTCATTAACCTGCTCTGCGACCATGGCTCCATAATCTACCCCTACGCTGACTGGGGCCGCCACGGCGTGTGAGAGGCAATCAGAATCAGAATGAACTTTATTGCCAAGCATGTTTACACATACGAGGAATTTGACTTGACATTAGGCGCGCTCGGTAAGCGCTTCCTAATCTGCCACTACATTGAGTTTGCCCGCCACATGCTGAATATCAGTGGTAAACTCTGATATCGCGGCCAGCTGTCTCTGCTGTCGGCCAGACCACGGTTCAGAGACCTTGGCCATCGCGAATGTTAGCGGTTTGTGGTCAACGAACTCGGTAAAACCGCGTCCTTCCAGCCAGAACTGAAAGTGCCGGATGGCCAAATGGAGAGCGAGAAGCTCCCTGTCGAACACGCTGTATTTACATTCGCTATCGCGCAAGGTCCTGCTGAAAAAGGTGAGGGGCTGCCAAACCCCGGCTACATGTTGCTCCACGATCGCCCCTATGGCTACCTCTGATGCATCAGTGGTGAGCGCTATGCAGGCCGTTGGGTCTGGGTGTGCCAACAATGCAGCCTTTGCCAAGGCTGCTTTCACCTCCAAGAACGCTTGGTCCCGCTCCGGGGCCACTCGATCTTATCTGCGGGTTTCTTTTTTTTGAGCGCGGCATACAGCGGCTGCATGAATTGCGCCACACGGGGGAGAAAACGGTTATAAAAATTCACCATTCCCAAAAACTCCTGCAACGCCCTGACCGTCTGCGGCCGGGGAAAATCTGCTACCGCGCGCACTTTGTCAGGCAGCGGAACTGCTCCTTCGGGGGAGACGCGGTGTCCTAAAAAAATCGATCTGCGCCACCCCGAACTGACACTTTGCTGGGTTGATTATTAACCTGTGATCTCCCAACCTTTGGAAAACTGTGGCCAGGTGTTTTTCGTGTTCGTCTTCGGACGCGCTGGCTACTAAAATATCGTCCAGGTAGACGAACACGAAAGGGAGATCGCAAAGCACCGCGTCCATCATGCATTGGAATGTCTGAGCAGCCCCTTTAAGTCCGAATGGCATGCGCAAAAACTCGAATAGGCCAGAGTTATTACCACTATTTTGGGTATGTCCTCAGCGCGCACTGGGACTTGGTGGTAACCGTGGACCAAGTCTATTTTAGAAAAAATGCGTGCCCCTGCCAAATGAACGGAAAAATCTTGGATATGTGGGATTGGGTAGCAGTCGTGCGCTGTAGCGTTGTTTAACCTGCGGAAATCCCCGCAAGGGCGCCATGATCCGTCAGCTTTCAGGACCATGTGTAGGGGGGAAGCCCACGGACTGTTTGAACGTCAGATAATGCCCAGCCTCTCCAGGTTGGCAAACTCCTCGCGCGCTATGGCCAGTTTAACTGCGTCGAAGCGCCGAGCTTTTGCAAAAACGGGCGGTCCGGTAGTGGTAATAAAATGCTCCACCCCATGCTTAGCGACTGTTGCCGAAAATGTGGGGACCGTGAGTGCTGGGAACTGAGTGAGCAGTGTGTGGAACTTACCGCTTGCTGCCGTGACGTTGGCTTGTGCTGTTGGCGGGGCCACTCGCGCTGTACAGGGGATAGAATCAAAAGAAAGTGCATTAACCAGGCGCCTGTTAGCGAGATCAACCAACAACCCATGTGAGCACAAAAAATCAGCCCCCAACATATTGAAATTTACTGCTGCTACAACAAAAGTCCACTCAAATGTACGGCCGTGTAGAGACAGAAGCAGAGTCTTCTCACCAAAGGTCTTAATCTCCAAGCCGTTCGCTGCCATCACCCGGGGACCTTCGGAACCAGCCAGTCTGTCCGCGTAGGAAGGTGTGATGAAACTCAACTGGGAGCCTGTGTCGACGAGGAACTGCCTCCCCGAGCGTGCGTCCGACAAGTAGAGCAGCTTGTTCTCTTCCCTGAGGGCCGCGGCTGCTGCGTTTCACGAACACCCGAACTGGCATGGCGGTACACACTTGCGTGCCCTCTCTGCGAAGCGGCGATGGTAGAAACAAAGGACGTCTGGTCCATGTTCCCTGGCCCTGCCGCCGCCGTCGTCGGTGATTCTGGCACCGCTGCCTCTGGCCCCCTGTCGTCTCTGGTCGTCGCGCCGAGTTCCGCTGCAGCGGCCGTGGCTGCGCGCTGCTTGGTGGCGTTAACAAACCGCTGTGCCTCTCGGCCTAGCGCGCGGTAGTCCCGTAGGGCCAACAGTGGCGAAGTGGCCAGGGTCGCTCTCGCTGCTGACAGTAGAGTCCTGAGGAAGAGGTGGGTGAAAATGAAGTGATCGTCGTCAGAGTCTTTCAACCTCAACAACTTCTCCATCAGGCTCACAGGCATGTCGTTTTCCCCCTCCATCAGCGCCAGGAGCCTCTCTGCTCGCTCCTCCGCCGAGGGGGTGAATTGCTGGATGAGTGCAGCCTTCAACGTGCCGTATTTGTCGCTATTCGGCGGCTGGTCGATCAGGCTCTCCACATGCTGGGCCGTGTTGTTGTCCAGCTTGGCGACTACGTGGTAGAATTTCGTGGCATCTACCGATATCCCCCGGAGGTTGAACTGCGCTTCAACCGCGTTGAACCAGGAGCGCGGATTGTTCTGCCAGAAGTCCGGTAGCTGGACTGTAGCGGCATTCGCTTGGCTGGGGGCTCCTGACGCGGCTGGCCCGGGGGAATTTTCTTCTTGCATGATACGTCTCGGGTCACCAGTGTGGTGATGTGAAAATGACGAGGCAGAGTTCTCTGTCAAAGTCAGCTTTATTCACAACACCATCATCTCAAAGCAGAGAAAGAGAATGACACAGTAAACTCTCATCCTTAAATATCAGGAACTTCACACTTCATAGATCACATGTCACACAGACCACCTTGCATTATAAAGACAGTCACAATGCATTTCTCTCCATGATATCACTTCCACTGTCTCCAATGCATCCCTTCCTTAATCCTTTAATTGAACCCCCCACAGTCTCAAGCCTTGCATACCAAGGCTAAGATTCCTGCGGCTTCCTGCCTTTGTTCTGACCTAAAATGTGAGTCACAAAACAGGTCCCATGTGTGTGTCCACCACAGTCTCTGTCTAGGGTGTGAAATAACCTGAGGCCCACACTGCCCCCCCCCCAGCATCTTAGATAGAACATCAGTCCACATACTGTTTCGGCTTCAGTCTCCTCCCATATCTGCTGTAACTGGGGTTTACTACCTCTATGGTGCTTCTGTGCTGGTGGGAGGCTTCTGGGAGTGTGTCTGACCACGGGTGAGCCGTGGGGGGGGGAATCACTCTGTCCTTGTGGCTGCTCTGATGAATCGTTTCCCTGGGGAGCTCTCCGTGCGGGTCTTTCACGCCGAGGGGCCCTCGCCAGCAGCACTTGCTCATCCGCCACTACAAAGGCGGGTTTGAGTCTGTCTATGCCAATTTTCTCCCATCTACCCCCCAAGTCTAGCACAAAATGCTTATCCCCTGTTTCCAACACTCTGAACGGTCCATCATAGGGTGGGTGCAATGGAGGGCGGTGGGCGTCGTGTCTGACGAATACGAACTCCGCGTTCTTCAAAGTTTTAGGCATGAAGGCACGCGGAAAACTGTGGTGGGCAGGGCCCGGCTGCATGCCTGTGTTTGCGCTACGCTGCAAAAGCTGAGACGGGCAGCTGCCCGGTGCGGGATTGTCCGGTAGATATTCCCCGGGCAGTTGTAGGGGCTGCGCAAAAACGAACTCTGCCGGGGAAGCATCCAAATCCTCTTTTGGCGTGGAGCGCAACCCCAATAAAACCCACGGCAGCCTGTCTACCCAATTTGCATCCGTCAGTGAAGCACTGAGTGCTGCTTTCAGTGATCTATGAAAACGCTCACATAACCCATTGGCTTGTGGGTTGTACGCGGTTGTGCGATGAATTGCAGCACCCAGGCTAAGGGCCATCGCGGACCAGAGGTCGGAAACAAATTGCGGGCCCCTATCGGACGTAATGTCAGACAGGACTCCAAAACGCGCCACCCATGCTGTTAAAAAAGAGCGTGCTACGTCCGCGGACGTGGTTGCCGCCAGCGGGACTACTTCTGGCCAGCGCGTGGTGCGGTCCACCACTGTCAGGAGGTGCGTGCACCCCTGTGATGGCGGGAGGGGGCCCACGAGGTCCACGTGCACATGGTCGAACCTCTTAGCCGGTACCGGAAACGGCTCCAAGGGAGCCTTCGTGTGCCTGTGTACCTTGGCTTGTTGGCACGCCACACAGGCTGCAGCCCACTCTTTTACTTGTTTGCGTAGGCTTGGCCACACAAACTTCTCTCCCACCATTTTGACAGACACGCGCACTCCTGGGTGCGCCAGAGTGTGAACCGACTCAAACACGCGGCGGCGCCATGCGACCGGGACTACCGGACGCGGGCGTCCCGTGGAGACATCGCAGATTAGGGGGGGGGGGGCACCATCTTGCAGCACCCTGCTCTCCAGCCTTAACCCTGTTGGTCCAGACTGGAGCGCGCGCACGTCTGCATCATTGATCTGCTCCGCGGCCATGGCTGCATAATCTATCCCCACGTAGACCGGGGCCACCACGGCGCGCGAGAGACAGTCTGCCACCACATTCAGTTTACCCGACACATGCTGAATATCGGTAGTAAACTCCGAGATCACGGCCAACTGTCTCTGCTGCCGGCCCAACCACGGTTCTGAAACCTTGGCCATCGCGAACGTTAGTGGCTTGTGGTCTACGAACGTGGTGAAGCTGCACCCTTCCAGCCAGAACTGGAAGTGGCGTATGGCCAGATGGAGAGCCAGCAACTCTCTGTCGAACGCACTGTATTTACATTCACTGTCGCGCAAAGTTCTGTTGAAAAATGCAAGCGGCTGCCAAGCCCCGGCGACGCGCTGCTCCACGACAGCCCCTATGGCCACGTCTGAAACGTCGGTGGTGAGTGCTATCTGGGCCGTTGGGTCCAGATGTGCCAGCAGTGTGGCGTTTGCCAGGGCTGCTTTAACTTCCGAGAACGCCTGCTCTCGCTCCGGGATCCATTCAACTCCATCCGCGGGTTTCTGTCTCTTGAGCGCGGCGGCGTACAATGGGAAGGAAACGGTTATAAAAATTCACCATCCCCAAAAATTCCTGCAGCGCCCTGACCGTCTGAGGCCGGTGAAAATCTGCCACGGCGCGCACTTTGTCGGGCAACAGGATTGCTCCTTCCCGAGAGACGCGGTGCCCCAAAAAATCAATCTCTGTCACGCCGAACTGGCATTTTGCCGGGTTGATTATCAACCCGTGCTCCTCCAACCTCCGGAAAACCGTCGTGAGGTGGGTTTCGTGTTTGTCTTCGGACGTACTGGCTACCAGGATATCGTCCAGGTAGACGAACACAAACGGGAGGTCACGCAGCACTGCATCCATCATGGGCTGGAATGTCTGAACTGCACCTTTTAACCCGAATGGCATGCGCAGGAACTCGAATAAACCGAACGGAGTTATTACCGCTGTTTTGAGTATGTCCTCCGCGCGCACTGGGACCTGGTGGTAACTGCGGACCAGATCTATTTTAGAAAAAAAGCGCGCAAAAATCCTGAATGTGGGGAATTGGGTAGCGGTCGTGTGCTGTGGCGTTGTTCAACCTGCGGAAATCACCGCATGGTCGCCACGATCCCTCGACCTTAGGGACGATGTGTAGCGGGGATGCCCATGGGCTGTTCGATCGCCTGATGATGCCCAACCTTTCTAGGTTGGCGAACTCCTCGCGCGCTATGGCCAGTTTAGCTGCGTCCAAGCACCGAGGTCTTGCAAAAACGGGCAGCCCGGTGGTGGTGATAAAGTGCTCCACCCCGTGTTTAGCGATGGCTGCGGAAAACGTCGGGACCGTGAGTGCTGGGAACTGAGTGAGCAGTGCGTGAAACTTACCACCTAGAGTTGTGACGCTGGCTTGTGCTGTTGGCCGGGTCCCTCGAGCTATACAGGGGAGAGATTCAAAGGACAGTGCATTAACCAGGCGCCTGTTAGCAACATCCACAAGTAAACCATGTGCACACAGAAAATCAGCGCCCAGGAGCGGGCAACACAGTGCTGCTATGCTAAAAGTCCACTTATACGAGCGGCCATGTAGAGATAAGGTCAGTGTTCTCTCACCGAATGTCTTAATCTCCGAGCCGTTTACTGCCACCATTCCGGGGCCGCTAGGTCCTGCCAGCCGGTCAGCGTAGGACGGCAGGATGACGCTCTTCTGGGCTCTGGTGTCAACGAGGAAGTGTCTCCCCGAGCGTGAGTCTGTCACGTAGAGCAGCTTGTTCTCTTCACCGGTGGTCGCAGCTGCTACCGACTGCCGGCCTTGGCGTTTTCCGAGCGCTTGAAGTGGCACGGTGGCGCGCATCTGCGCGCGTTCCCTCCGAAGCAGCGGTGGTAGAAGCAGAGCGTGTCTTTCTGGCGCTCCTTGGCCCCCGTTGCCGCTACCGTCGGTGGCTCCTCGCCTCCCCGGGTCGTCTCGCTGGGCTCCGCTGCCGCCGC
Organism: Pholidichthys leucotaenia; assembly: GCA_020510985.1. Taxonomy (NCBI): domain Eukaryota; kingdom Metazoa; phylum Chordata; class Actinopteri; order Cichliformes; family Pholidichthyidae; genus Pholidichthys; species Pholidichthys leucotaenia. Next base: position 221,889,532 of record CM035837.1, read on the forward strand.
ATTGACTGTGATCACCCTGGTGGTGAGGATGATCCGGTCTGCCTCCTGGGCTAGCGCACGGTAGTCTCGCGCGGCCAGCAACGGCGAATTGGCCAGAACCACTCTTGCTTCTGTTGGCAGGTTCCGGAGGAAAAGGTGGGCAAACAGAAAGTGCCCGTCGCCCGTGCCCATCAACGCCAGCATCTTCTCCATCAGGTCTACGGCCAACCCATCTCCTAACTTGGTCCGCGCCAGGAGCCTCTCCGCTCTTTCACATTCCGAGAGCGTGTATTGCCTGATGAGCGCAGCCTTGAGTGCCTCATATTTGCTGCTGGCTGGTGGCTGATCGAGCAGGCTTGCTACCTGCTGGGCTGTGCGAGAGTCCAGTGCTGCTACCACATGGTAGAACTTGGTGTCGTCTGCCGTTACTCCCCGGAGGGCGAACTGGGCCTCGGTGTGGTGGAACCAAGAGCGCGGGTTGTGCTGCCAGAAATCCGGTAGCTTGACTGAAATTGCACACGCGTTGCTGGGGGTTCCAGTCCTGGCTGTCTGCGGGGTGGCTTCAGCGTCTCTGGGGTTTCCCGACCGGGCCGGCTCCGGGGTTCTTGCCTCGTGTTCCATAATACGTCTTGGGTCACCAGTGTGGAGTGTGTAAATGAAGAGGCATATTCATTTCAGACGATTTATTACACATTCACATCTAATTCAATTCAATTCATATCAACTTTATTTATATAGCGCCATTTCACAACAACAGTCATCTCATAGCACTATCAACTGTAGGGGGGAACCCCCACAGTTGCAGAAAGACCCCAGCAATCAGGCGATCCCCTGTGAGCAAGCACTTGGCGACGGTGGAGAGGAAAAACTCCCTTTTAACAGGAAGAAACCTCCAGCAGAACCAGGCTCAGGGAGGGGCAGTCATCTGCTGCGACTGGCTGGGGGGTGAGGGGATAGAGAAGAAGAAAAGAACAGACATGTGATTCCACAGGAGAGGAGCTTGATAACTGAAGGCTCTGCCTCCCATTGTACTTTTGGAGATTCTAGGTATTACAAGTAATCCTGCATTTTGGGAGCGTAGTGCTCTGTTAGGATAATACGGTAGTATCAGATCTTTTAAATAAAAAGGAGCCTGATTGTTTAGAGCTTTGTAAGTAAGAAGAAGGATTTTAAACTTAATTCTAAACTCTATGGGAAGCCAATGAAGGGAGGCCAGAACCGGAGAGATATGATCTCTCTTTCTAGTACCTGTTAAAACTCTTGCTGCAGCATTTTGGATCAGCTGAAGACTTTTCAAAGATGTTTTAGGACAGCCTGATAATAAAGAATTACAATAATCTAATCTCGAGCTAACAAAAGCGTGGATCAGTTTCTCAGCATCACTCTGAGACAAGATGCTCCTAATCTTGGCAATATAAGATAAGATAAGATAAGATAAGCCTTTATTAGTCCCACAACGGGGAAATTCCAGGATTGCAACAGCACAGGGATAGCAACACTCAGAGCAACAATCAGAAGGCAAGAAAAAACAAGCAAGCAAGAGCAGCTAATATACATATGTACATATTACTATAAAATATATATATACACACACACACACACACAGACACACAGTGCAGAGCATTGTAGCTGGATGGAATAAATATATGAATATATGAACACACAGTGCAGAGCATTGTAGCTAGATGGAATAAATATGTAAATATATAAACACCCACAGTATGGAGCATTGCAGCTAGGTGGAATAAATATGCAAGTATATAAACACACACAGTGCGGAGCAATGTAGCTAGATGGAATAATATGTAGATATATAAAAACACAGTGCGGAGCATTGTAGCTAGATGGAATAAATATATAGATATATAAATATAAACACACCCAGTGCAGAGCATTGTAGCTAGATGGAATAAATATGTAAATATATAAACACACACAGTGCAGAGCATTGTTGCTAGGTGGGATGAAACAGCATAACCGTCTATTTAGTTATCCTACATGGTATGATTATGTGCCCATACATATTCTCACCCTCCATAGCGACCGGTATGTTCCTAGTTGTATGCCGGAGAGGACCATTGTGTAAGTCTATTGCATCTTTTGCATTAAAAAAAAAAACAAAAACTATTAGTTTGTTACGTCTATTATTATTTTGCGTAATATTACGCAAATGATAGAAGGCAGTCTTAAAAACAAATTTAATATGTGAATTGAAGGACAAATCCTGATCAAAAATAACTCCAAGGTTCCTCACAGAGCTATTAAGAGAAAGAGTAACCGCATCCAAACTGAAAGTTTGATTTGGAAAGGAATTTCTAAGGTTTTTTGGACCAACAAGAATGACTTCAGTCTTATCTGAATTTAATAGCAGGAAATTACAAGTCATCCAAGCTTTGATTTCCTTAAGACAGGCTTCTAACTTGGCTAATTGATTACTATCATCTGGCTTCATTGACAGGTATAATTGTGTGTCATCTGCATAACAATGAAAATGTATACAGTGCTTTCTAATAATGTTGCCTAAAGGAAGCATATATAAACTAAAAAGAGTAGGGCCTAGCACAGATACCTGTGGAACTCCATGACTAAGCTTTGAGTTGAAAGAAAACTCATTATTTACATGAACAAACTGGAACCTATCAGATAAATAAGATCTAAACCATTGCAACGAAGTTCCATTAAGTCCAACATAGTGTTCTAATCTATCAAGTAGAATATTATGATCAATAGTATCAAAAGCTGCACTAAGGTCTAAAAGGACAAGTACAGAAACTAGTCCATTATCAGATGCAATGAGGAGGTCGTTAGTGACCTTCGCTAAGGCTGTTTCAGTACTATGATGGATTCTAAACCCAGATTGAAACTCTTCAAGTAAACCATTTCCCTGCAGGTGGTCAAATAATTGTGTAGCAACAACTCTTTCTAAGATTTTTGAAATGAAAGGGAGATTAGAGATTGGTCTATAGTTAGCTAAAGCTCCTGGATCTAGCGTTGGCTTTTTGAGTAAGGGTTTAATTACAGCCGTTTTAAAAGCCTGCGGTACATGGCCTAAAGTTAATGAAGAATTGATTATATGAAGAATAAAGCTACCAATAAGTGGGAAGACTTCTTTAAATAACCTGGTAGGAATAGGGTCTAAAAGACAAGTTGAAGGTTTGAATGAGGAAACTATTTTGTCTAACTCACAAAGGTCGATTGGAGTAAACTCATCAAGACAGAGATCAATAGAAGGAGTTGTAGTAGTTACAGTATTTAAGTTAATTGTGGGAAGAATCTGATTGATTTTATCTCTGATGGATGAAATTTTATTATTGAAAAAGTTCATAAAGTCCTGACTAGTAAGCTCTAAGGGAATGCTAGGATTGACAGAGTCCTGACTCTTTGTCAACCTGGCTACAGTACTGAAAAGAAACCTGGGATTATTCTTGTTCTCTTCTATTAATGCAGAGTAATAACTCGTTCTAGCTTTTCTAAGAAATTTTTTATAAATTAAAAGATGATTTCTCCAAGCTAAATAGATTTCATCTAAATTAGTAGAGCGCCATTTTCTTTCTAATTGACGAGTCTTCTGTTTTAAGGTACAAGTTTCTGTGTTGAACCAAGGAGTTAGAAATCTCTGATTAGACTTTTTCTTTTTTAAGGGGGCCACCAAGTCTAGAGTCTGATGCAGAGAAGCTGAAACACTATCCACCATGTTATCAATTACAGAAGGAGCAAGCTGTCTATAGCTTATTTCTGTTGTGTTGACACAAGGCATAGAGGAAACAATCTGCATAAATTTGGAAACAGCATCATCTGAGAGGCATCTACTGTAATAATATTTTTCTTTAGGAGCCAAATAGTCAGAAATAGTAAAATCAAAGGTTAACAGACAATGGTCTGACAGTACAGGGTTATAAGGAGACACTACAAGATTTTCTATTTCTATGCCATATGTCAAAACAAGGTCCAATGTATGGTGGAGGTAATGAGTAGAATTTCCTACTTTCTGAGAAAACCCTATCGAGTCTAATATTGAATTGAATGCCACATTAAGGCAGTCACTATCTACATCCACATGTATATTAAAGTCCCCTACTATAATTATTCTATCAGATTTCAGCACTAAATCAGCTAAGAAATCAGCAAATTCGGATAAAAATTCTGAGTAGGTTGATGGGGGACGATAAACTATGGCAAATAAAATTGGGTTTAACCTAAAATTGCTAAAGTGCCCAATACTGAGGACCAGGCCCTCAAAGGAATTATAACATGTTTTTTGCTTTACATTAACTAGTAATTTGGAATGGTAAATTGTTGCTACTCCTCCTCCACGACCAGAACTTCTGGGATTTTGACAGTTTAAATAACCAGAGGGAGTTGATTCATTTAAACCAACATAATCCTCTTGTCCTAACCAAGTCTCTGTAAGGGAAATTAAATCAATCTGATGATCAATTAACAAATCATGGACTAACAGAGACTTGGGAGTTAGAGACCTAATATTTAATAAACTGTAGCGGTTTAATTCAACCCCCCACAACACACAGACAGAACACAGAGACAGTCAGCTCGCACTCCTGGGTGTTTTTCTGCTGCATGCTGTGTTTACAGCCGTGAAGTTAAAGTGTTCATGCATCTTGTCCTTACTGTGCTTCTTCTGAGCATCTTACATATGTAGATGTGCTTTGGTGTAAATCTCCACAAACAGACTGGTCAAACACAGCGCTCGGCTAGAGCAAATAACAGAACAGTGAAATGTGTATTAATGTCTACAGGCAGCCCCGTTTTGTCTGGCTCACCTCTGTAATGCTAATGTTGCCTTTCATGCAAATGTCTCATGCCTGTCCTGTTATCTCTTTGATCAGACCAACTGCTGTGAATGCTTTGATGTATTGTTGTAGTTGGGTGTATATATACTGCATTGTAACCATGCTCTCATCCTCTCTCAATCTGACTTCAACCTCTGCTGCAGGACACAGACTTGTGCCCTCCTCTCCTTCTCTGAGAGCCGTGGGCTCGCTCTCGGCGTGCATGCACGGCGCTGGGAGCGGAGCTTGTGACGGCGGTATGATAATAAAACTTCCTTAAAACCTCCAACAACGCCGCTTTATTTCATGTCGCCGCAAAACCACATTTAATTTTTAAATTATGAGGAGGAACAGAGGCCAAATCATTCAATTTAGAGGCTTTATGTTTAATTTGAGTTTTACCAATATTTTGCTTTATCACTTTGGGATGCTTATACATTATATTTTTATTCACTTTGGAGGGAGCAGACAACGATTCTCTGATGGGGAAGACAGGGGCTAAGCTGAGGGGTGGCAGATGAAGAGGAGCTGCAGAGAGGTGTGTAAGACTGCGACTCTGCTTCCTGGTCCCAACTCTGAGTAGTCATGGTTTTGGAAATTTGGATAAAAAAGATGCCAGATTGTTAGATAAATGAGAAGCACCATCCAAAGTGGGATGAATGCTGTCTTGTCTCATAAGACCAGGTTTTCCCCAAAAAGAGCTCCGATTGTCAATGTAGCCCACATCTCACAAGCAAAGAACAGACTGACTGGTTACATCAAGCATTCCTCTCTCTACATCAAGTCACACTTCACAAGGTTCAAGGCACTTCCTCATACACAGCATGACATCTACACTACACTTCATTCAACCCCCTCTCACCCACTTGGGCATTGTTCTCCCATGTGTGTTCATTGTCTCTGTCTAAGGTGTGAAATAACCTGAGGCCCACACCATCAAACTTAGATGAGAACTCAGACTTCATGTTGTTGATAGCCGCTAGTATAGTTGCCAAAGTGGTACCGGACTCAGTAATACCAGTAGTGCCAGTAATATCCGCCTCCGACTGCTTCTTAGGGTCATTGCTAGCAGAAGTGCCAGTATCAGTGGTAGGGTTCATGTTGCTAGCGGTTAGCTTATCTTTAGTAGTTGTCGTTGCGAATTTAGTCAAGCTGGATTGATGTATCTGACCACGGTTTGTCTTCTTTGGTGGCATCGGTATTCTTTTAACGCTGGTGATGTTGTCGGGCCGGTTGACGCATATAAATTGGCTTTTAGAGAGGATTTAGAGATTTGAGTAGCAGAGCAGTCTTACATGCGTCTCCTCAGCAAGCCGCCATAACCGGAAGTCCGCTTTCAGGTTTTCTATTCTTAAAAAAAAAGTAGGACTTGCTTGCAGCCATTCTATCAGTGTGCTCCTCTCACTTTGTCATGTTTGTAAGGGATGCTGGTTGCAGTGCACCAAAACACAGGAAGTAGACCACCTCACAAAACACTCTAAAATGCTGAAATGTGCTGTTTATCAAACTGCTGGATTCAGAAATCTTGTGCACAATGCAATCACAAGGCTTGAAAGCTCTATCATTAAGGTTTAAAAAGCAAATATGTTGCTTTATCTCTTCACCTGTTTGAATAATAATTCAAATTTGGGTGTAAACACAGTAATGTCCTTCTGGTCGTTGTGCTACATTATATTACCGAGCTATATTGCCTCATATCACATAGTTAACGTGATATGAGGTTCTGTTGCCTTTGTAAGGAAATTATAGTCAGGAAAAGTGAGGTTATCAGTTGTGTTTGTTTCTGAGTCTCCCAGAGCTAACACTGATGTCTGTCTGCTGGACCACAATGGAGGATTTGGTCCCTGCTGCCTTGACAGACAGAGGGGTGCCTGAAGAAAACCTGGAGAAAATGTCCCAGGACAAGGTCAATAAAATGGGATTTGGAACAAACCTTCCATTAAAATGACATGGGATCAATTCATGCTTAAGATTGTTTCATATGGTGGTGAAGATGATTTTGTGGTTGTTTTAGTAACAGATACAGATAAAAAAGCATTACTTACATGTTCAACGTATCATTGGATAAGCATAGTGTCTATGCTAATTTCCATTAGCATAGACACTATGCTTACTATGCTTACTATGCTTACTATGCTTACTATGCTTACTATGCTTGCATACTTTCATAGAGAAAGGCTGTCCTGGTACATCGGCTGTGTTTTGAGGTAATTGTGTGGTGATACAGTGAGTTAGTTTTTATTTATTTATTTATTTTGTCACAGTACAATAATGTAATGTACTTTATTTATATAGCCCTTTAAAACAACCTGTAGGTGACCAAAGTGCTTTACAGAAAATAAACAGCATTAAAAACACACAGAGTATTAAAAACAAATAACATAAAAACAACAACAACAAAAAAAACAACCTAAAAATAAAATAAAAACAAATGCCAAGACAAATATCACCACTACTGGGTATTAAAAGCCATCCTAAACAAATATGTCTTAAGTTCTGATTTAAAAAGGGCCAGGTCAGAGATAGCACATAGGTCAGAGGGGAGATTATTCCAGAGCCTGGGGGCGGCAACAGAAAAGGCTTGGTCACCCCAATGTTTATACCTTGACCTAGGCACATCCAGCAAAAGCTGATGGGATGACCTCAAAGCCCTGCCTTGGTCACGGACAGTCAAAGTCTCAGACATATAAACCGGAGCAAGGCCATTAAGAGCTTTGAAAACAAAAAGCAAAAAGTTTAAAATTAATTCTAAAATGTACAAGAAGCCAATGAAGTGAATAAAGGATCGGAGTAATGTGCTCTCGCCTAGGTGTGTTGGTCAAAAGACGGGCCGCTGCATTTTGCACAAGTTGAAGGCGGCCGAGAGAAGACTGAGAGATGCCAACATAAAGTGCATTGTAGTAATCAAGTCGAGACGTGACTAAAGCATGGATGGCTATCTCAAGATCATGACGGCTCAGGAAAGGTTTGGCTTTGGATAACAAACGTAATTGATAAAAGCTCATCTTGACTACATTGTCAATCTGTTTATCAAATTTTAAATGGCTGTCAAAAATCACCCCAAAATTTCTGACAGCTGAACTGAGCCTTTAAGAGAGGGTACCAAAGCCAGCCGTTACAGTATCCCCAAACACAATACATTCTGTTTTTTCTTCATTTAAGTGGAGAAAATTTTGGCTTAACCACAACTTAATATCAATGATGCAATCCAATAGAACACTTTGTGAGTTAGTTTGTTCTGGGTTCAAAGGTAAATAAAGCTGCAAATCGTCCGCATAACAGTGGAAAGACATGATTATGCCTGGCTATTATTGACCCGAGTGGCAGCATATATAATGAAAACAGAATAGGGCCAAGAATAGAGCCCTGTGGGACCCCACAGGAGAGAGAGGCACTAGAAGAGGACATGTCACCAATCATTACAGAAAAAGTTCTATTAGAAAGGTAGGATTCAAACCACTTAAGTGCAGTGCCATGGATGCCATCATAGTGATTCAGGCGTGACAAAAGGATAGTGTGGTCCACAGTGTCAAAGGCTGCTGTAAGATCTAGCAGCACTAAGACCACAGGACATTTGGCATCAGCAGACATCATAATATCATTGTGCACCTTAAGCAGGGCAGACTCAGTGCTGTGACGAGATCTAAACCCAGATTGAAACTTCTCAAAAATAGAATTGTCTTCTAAAAAAGACTGCAACTGTATAAAAACAGCTTTTTCTAAAACCTTAGACAAAAAGGGCAAATGAGAAATGGGTCTAAAATTAGATAAAACTGAAGGGTCAAGGTGAGGTTTTTTAAGAAGGGGCCTAACCAAAGCATGTTTAAAAGCAGGTGGGACAAATCCTGAACTAAGGCAGGAATTAATAAAAATCAAAAGACCAGGCCCTACAGTATTAAAAATAAATGTGGCTTGTGGCTGTCCTGTATGACCTACAGGACAGCCACAAGTTGTAAAACTGATGTCAAAACTTCTGTTTTATAGGCTATAATTTTTATAATAAATTAAAAAAAAAGTTTTTTTCCACCTACATTGAAAATGGTGGGGCCGTTATGGAAAGGAAATACATTTCTGTGTTGTTTCTCATACAGCCTAAACTGCTGACAACTCTCACTGTGCTGCTTTATTTCTCATTATGGTTTCCATCTCCTTAGTTACCAAAGTTCTATTTAAATGTGGCATCTGTAATAATAGGGAACAATGCCTTACCTAAACTTTTGAATAACACTAACCCGTGGATAGAGACCCCGCTAAAAATTTGGTTTAAGATAGTCAGAGAGAATCAAACTAAAGAGCCCTATCGATTACTGCAATGGATTGCCTATGATCAAGACATTACTCCTAATAAAACAGACACTAGATTTAAAAAGTGGAAAGAGAACGGACTGATAAAATATTACGATTTTTTTAAAGGGCAAATTTTAAGAAGTTTTGAAGATTTGAAAAAACAAGGTCTAATAAATCAAGACCTTTACAGGTTCTTTCAGCTTAGACACCACATAAACAAAATACTTAAAAAGGAGGATTTGGAAAGGGCCCAGTCAGGTGTTCTGAAGGTCTTCTTAATGGCATATAAAGGGATCCCAGGGATCAGATACATCTCTAAAATATACCATGGTCTTCAAGACTTAAAAGGAGACAGCACATCATATATAAAAGAGAAATGGGAAAAAGAGGGGAATTTCACTTTACAACTAGAAATATGGGAAAAGCTAAATAAACAACAATGGAAAAGTACCTCATCCCTGCTGTGGAGAGAATTTGGATGGAAAAATTTGGTAAGATTTTTCAGAACACCTGCACAAAACAAATTTACTCGTAAGGGGTTGAATTGTTGGCGCTTGTGTGGTGAAGAGACTGCAAATCATTTTCATGTGTTTTGGTCATGTCCAGTTATCCACCAATATTGGACCAATGCACAGACAATATTGGGGAAAATATTCAAAGTAACAGTTCCCTTTTCTTTTGTAACTTTGTATTTGGGTTTACTACCGGAATCACTGGAAAGACGAGGAGAAAAATATTCTGTAGAGGAGCTGGGCAATGAAGAGGCGATTTGGTTTAAAAGTGAAGTTTTAATGTTCAGCTCTTCTAACAAGTCTCATCTGGTGCAGAGAGCGGCAGAAGGGAAAAAGAGACAGAATCTCGCCAACTCACTGATTATATACAAGCACACAGCAAAAGACATGCATAACAAAGGCTGACATCCCTCATTATCTTAATCCCCCCATTGTCTTGGTATTCCCTCTCCTCGTCTTGGGAGGTGATGGTAATCCCTCTCCTCGCCTTGGGGGGTGAGGGTGGCTCGTCCGGTCTCCCCCGCCGCGTCCGGGAACGTCTTTGTTCTTCACTCGGCGGGTGAGATTCCTTTGTCCTTTCAGAGGTGTGAAGTACCTTACATATGTAATCACCAAACATTTCTACTTGGTCTAACATATGTAGGTTATGGAATATATGGTTAATATAGACCACAGGCCCCCCAAACAACTAAGAAAGGACAACAGAAAGGTTCACAGTCTAGGATAGTTATTACGACATACTACGTGTTACAGCTGTTGCCACGGAAGAAACTTTCCAGCAGCCATGCTCCTAAGAGAGTTCAGTGGTAAACATAGCAGCATAGTAAAATCATAAGTCAGTCCTAAACTGTTGCAGCACAATTAGTGAATAATTGTGGAGTGGTTGGTGTCAGTCCCTGTGCAATCTGGGTTCAATTCTTCTCCCAAAACTGCTGTAGGGTGGTTTAGGCGTCCTGCTGGGACCTTCTTGTGAGGAATCTGCAGTGTGTGAAGGAGAGAGGTTATTTGTTCCCTGCCTGGGGGCTGAGTCTTTTCTCTTGGGGGGTCTACCTCGCCGAGGTGCTCTTGCCAACTGTGCAGGTTCGTCTTTCAACAAGAAGGCAGGTTTAAGTCTGTCAATGCTGACTGTTTATTTTCTATCCCCATAATCAAGCACAAAGTGTTTATCACCATGTTCCAGCACTCTGAATGGCCCATCGAATGCTGGGCGTAAAGTTGGTTTTAGAGCTTCATGCTTAACAAAAACAAACTCAGCGTTTTTTAAAGTTTGAGGGACAAAAACCCGTGGGAAGGAGTGATGAGCTGGACCGGGGAGAGAGTTCGGTCCGTTGCTGCCTAAAAACCTTGGGACTGGAAGGCGCCCTGGCTCTGGGTTCTCTGGCAAAAAATCACCTGGGAGCCTGAGAGGTTGTGCAAAAACTAACTCTGCGGGAGAGGCGTCTAGATCCTCTTTAGGTGCAGCACGCAACCCCAATAAAACCCAGGGAAGTTTATTTACCCAATTTGTGTCCGTTAGTGAGGCTCTGAGGGCAGCCTTTAAAGACCTGTGAAAACGCTTGCATAACCCATTAGCCTGAGGGGGATAAGCGGTGGTGCGATGAATTGTTGCCCCTAAGCTATTGGACATGGCTGACCAGAGCTCTGAGACAAATTGAGGCCCCCTATCGGACGTGATGTCCGATGGGACGCTGAAACGTGCCACCCAGTTTGTCAAAAAAACGCGAGCGACTTCCTCCGCTGTGGTTGCCGCTAGAGGGACTGCCTCTGGCCAGCGTGTGGTGCGGTCTATCATTGTTAACAGGTGTGTGAAACCTTGGGAGGAAGGTAGTGGCCCCACAAGATCGACATGAACGTGGTCGACCCTTCTAGCAGGGATTGGAAAAGGCTCCAGAGGGGCTTTTGTGTGTCTGTGTATTTTGACGCGTTGACAAGAAATGCAAGTTTTTGCCCATTCTTTTACGTTTTTGCGCAGGCCTGGCCACACAAACTTTTCAGCGACCATTTTAACCGAGGCGCGCACACCTGGGTGCGCGAGGGAGTGAATTGCGTCAAAAATGCGGAGGCGCCATGTAGCTGGTACTAACGGGTGAGGTCGGCCGGTTGAAACATCGCATATTAGGGGGGGCACGCCGTCGCGTAAACCTTTTTTCTCCAGCCTTAACCCTGTTGGTCCAGACAGGAGTGCGCGCACGTCCGCGTCACTGTTTTGTTCCTCCGCCATGGCTGCATAATCTATCCCTGCATGGATAGGTGCTGCGTATGTGTCTGCGTTAGTGAAGAGTTCTGCTGCTGAGGCAGTATAATCTGTCTCCCCGCGCTCTGGTGGTGTCACAGCGCGAGAGAGACAGTCTGCTACTACGTTAAGTCTGCCTGCCACGTGTCGAATGTCTGTGGTGAACTCTGAAATCGCAGCTAGCTGTCTTTGTTGCCTGCCTGACCATGGTTCTGAAATTTTAGCCATAGCAAAGGTGAGCGGTTTATGGTCAACAAAAGCCGTGAAACTCCGCCCTTCTAACCAGAACTGGAAGTGGCGGATGGATAAATGAAGCGCCAGCAGCTCTCTGTCAAAAGTGCTGTATTTGCGTTCAGTTTGGTTTAGCGATTTGCTAAAGAATGCTAAAGGTTGCCAGACCCCGCTGACAAGTTCTACAACTGCCCCTATGGCTAGGTCTGAAGCATCTGTGGTTAACGCAATGCGGGCCAAGGGATCTGGGTGAACTAACAATGTGGCGTTAGCTAGGGCGCTTTTTACTTCCGCGAAAGCGCGTTCGCGCTCCGGGGTCCATTCGACCGCGTTGGAAGCTTTCTTTTTTTTGAGCGCGTCGTATAGGGGCTGCATGAGCTGAGCTGCGTGGGGGAGGAAGCGGTTGTAAAAATTAACCATCCCTAAAAATTCCCGTAGCGATTTGACCGTTTGTGGCCGTGGGAAACTTTCTATTGCATGAACTTTGTCTGGGAGTGGAACTGCCCCCTTCGGAGAGACTTTGTGTCCTAAAAAATCAATTTGTGACACGCCGAATTTGCATTTGGCTGGATTGATTATTAGCCCGTGCTCTTCTAGCCTCTGAAAAACCGTAGTGAGGTGCTGCTCGTGTTCTTCCTCAGACGAGCTGGCTACCAGCATGTCGTCGAGGTAGACGAAAACAAAAGGGAGGTCGCGTAGGACCGCGTCCATCATTCGTTGAAAAGTTTGAGCAGCGCCTTTGAGGCCGAAAGGCATTCGTAGGAATTCAAAAAGGCCGAAAGGGGTTATTACCGCTGTTTTAGGAACGTCTTCTGCTCGGACTGGGACTTGGTGATAACCGCGGACTAAGTCTATTTTTGAAAAAATGCGCGCACCCGCTAGATGTAGTGAAAAATCTTGAATGTGAGGGATTGGGTAACGGTCATGCGCTGTAGCGTTGTTTAATCTGCGGTAATCTCCGCACGGTCTCCAAGAACCGTCGGATTTCGGAACCATGTGAAGTGGTGAGGCCCAGGGGCTCTTCGAGCGTCTAACAATGCCCAATTTTTCAAGAGTTGTAAACTCGTCCCGTGCTATGTTGAGCTTGGCCGCGTCTAAGCGGCAAGGTTTGGCAAAAACGGGAGGTCCCGTTGTGAGAATGAAGTGTTCAACCCCGTGTTTAGCCACAGTGGCTGAGAATTTGGGGATTGTGAGTGCTGGAAATTGGGTGAGGAGTTGCTCAAACTTACCTCCTGCTGTGGTGACGTTGGCCTGCACAGGTGGTGGAGAAACTCGGGCTGAGCATGGAATAGAAGCAAAAGACAGTGCATTAACCAGGCGCCTATTTGCTAGATCCACTAATAACCCATGTGCACACAAAAAATCTGCGCCTAACAAGTTAAAACTCACCGCCGCTACAACAAATGTCCATCTGTAGCTGCGGCCGTGGATGAGAAGGTGCAGGCTCTTTTCGCCGAACGTGTCGATGTCAGAGCCGTTGGCTGCCACTGCTCCGTTGCCCCGGGTGCCCATGGCTCGATCTGCGTGGGAGGGCATGACGAAACTCAGCTGAGCTCCTGTGTCGATGAGGAACTGCTTGCCTGTGTGTCCATCCGTCACGTACAACAGCTTATTTTTCTCGCCGAGAACCGCTGCTGTTAACGGCTCTCGGCTTTGGCGTTTCCCGACATCGTAAACTTGCAGGGGGGAACGCATTTGCGGGCCTTCTCGGCGAAGTGGTGGTGATAACAGACGTCGCCCTGTCTGTTACGTTTTGGCCGCGTCGCTGTCACCGTGGCCTGGGTCTGCTCCGTGGGTAGTGGCTCCTCGTGGCTCGGGGCGTCGGCTTTGAGGTCTGCGGATGCTGCTGTGGGTGTCAGCTCCTTGCAGGCGTTGACGAGCCGATGAGCTTTGCTGGCCAGTGTGCGGAAGTCTTGGTGGGTGTTGCACTTCATGTTGGCGAGTGTCCCCCTCATGTGTGGCGGCAGCGTGCTGAGGAAAATAAACTGGAAGAGGAAGTTGTCATTATCCTCTTCCTTGAGCTGCAGCAAATCCTCCATGAGGGCCTTCGGATTGCCCCCTCTGTGGCCGTAGACCGCCAGGATCTTCTCGGCACTTTCTTCCGCTGATGGGACGTAGTTCGCCACGATGGTCGCTTTGAGCGTCTCGTATTTGTCCCGGGCCGGTGGTCGCCGGATCATGCTCCGCACACATTTCGAAGTGGCGGAGTCGAGTTTGGAGACGATATGATAAAACTTAGTATCATCAGCCGTGATGCCCGCCAGTATAAATTGGGCTTCCGCCTGCTGAAACCAAGAGGTGGGGTCCTCTTGCCAGAAGTCTGGCAGCTTGACAGTGACGGCGTTCGTGCACACCATCACTGCTGTGCCCGCCGGGTGAGAGTGCCTTGCCTCGGCTCTCACGGCGGTGCTGGTGCTCGGTTGAGCCCTCTCAACCTCTTCTGCCAGGGGGAACAGCTGTCCGTCTGCTCCCTCGTCTGTGTGGCTGCTGGCGTCTGCCTGAGTCGCCACGGATGAGTCGCTTGTGGGAGAACGCCTCCGGTCCATACTCTCGTCAAGGTCACCAGTGTAGAGGAGCTGGGCAATGAAGAGGCGATTTGGTTTAAAAGCGAAGTTTTAATGTTCAGCTCTTCTAACAAGTCTCATCTGGTGCAGAGAGCGGCAGAAGGGAAAAAGAGACACAATCTCGCCAACTCACTGATTATATACAAGCACACAACAAAAGACATGCATAACAAAGGCTGACATCCCTCATTATCTTAATCCCCCCATTGTCTTGGTATTCCCTCTCCTCGTCTTGGGAGGTGATGGTAATCCCTCTCCTCGCCTTGGGGGGTGAGGGTGGCTCGTCCGGTCTCCCCCGCCGCGTCCGGGAACGTCTTTGTTCTTCACTCGGCGGGTGAGATTCCTTTGTCCTTTCAGAGGTGTGAAGTTCCTTACATATGTAATCACCAAACATTTCCACTTGCTCTAACATATGTAGGTTATGGAATATATGGTTAATATAGACCACAATTCACTGTTTTAATATTGGCAAGTAAAAAAGCCCTAACTAAAAAATGGATGTTGAAGGACTCTCCTACACCTGAAGATTGGATTAACGTGATCCAAGACATTTACTCGATGGAAAAGTTGACATTTGCACTGAGACAGGACATGGATGGGTTCATGAACTTTTGGCAACCCTGGAACGCATATGTGTCTTCCATTAGATCTAATCTTTGACAAATACCATTTCAATAATGGCACCGCTCTTTGTTCCAACGCTACTCAGATGCTCTTTTATTTTAATTTTTTTTTTTTTTTGTTTTGTTTTTTGCTCTTTTGTTTGTTTGTTTTTTTGTTCTTTCTTTAATTTCACTTTTTCTTTCACTTAAAAAAAGGGGGTGTTGTAATAATTATTCTTCCAATGTTGTCAAATAACAAAAAATAAGGGAACATGTGATGAAAATGTAAACAATACAATGCTGTAATGACGTGTATACCCTTTACAAAAACTTAAATAAAAAAAAAAAAATGTGGCATCTGTCAAATAGAAAATCTTAGCCATTTTCCCTCCCCAGTGTCATGTAACTTGTTAGTGTTACAAAGTCTGTGGTGTGAGTGGAGAGCAGGTGTGTTAACCGGAGTTACGGGAGAGGTGGCTCCGTTGGTAGAGCATCCGCCCCACACCCCGGAGGCCGGGGTTCAAATTCCAGCCGGGTAATGGCGAAGACCATATTAAAAAAAAAAAAAAAAAAAGCAGAACTTCCTGCCGTCCAGCTTGGTGCTCAATAATAATGGAAGGGAGGAGGGAAATTTGTGACAGCGACCCCTCTGATTCTATGTATGTGTGTGATTAACATTGTAGATAAGAGAAACATAATTTCGTTCGACTGTACATGATTGGCTGTATGGATTTGAATGACAATAAAGATAGCTTATCCTTAAATTTGATATTAACGCTCTCATACTGGTTACTGGAAGTTCAACATGACACCTCATGGCAAAGAACTCTCTGAGGATCTGAAAAAAGAATTGTTGCTCTACATAAAGATGGCCTAGGCTATAAGAAGATTGCCAATACCCTGAACCTGAGCTGTAGCACGGTGGCCAAGACCATACAGCGGTTTAACAGGACAGGTTCCACTCAGAACAGGCCTCGCCATGGTCGACCAAAGAAGTTGAGTGCACGTGCTCAACCTCATATCCAGAGGTTGTATTTTGCAAATAGACGTACGAGTGCTGCCAGCATTGCTGCAGAGGTTGAAGGGGTTGGGGCGGGGGGGGGGCAGCCTGTTAGTGCTCAGACCATACGCCGCACACTGCATCAAATCGGTCTGTATGGCTGTCATCCCAGAAGGAAGCTCCTTTTAAAGATGATGCACAAGAAAGCCCGCAAACAGTTTGCTGAAGACAAGCAGACTAAGGACATGGATTACTGGAACCATGTCCTGTGGTCTGATGAGACCAAGATAAACTTATTTGGTTCAGATGGTGTCAAACGTGTGTGGCGCAAAACAGGTGAGGAGTACAAAGACAAGTGTGTCTTGCCTACAGTCAAGCATGGTTGTGGGAGTGTCATGGTTTGGGGCTACATGAGTGCTGCCAGCAGTGGGGAGCATGTACTGTGACATACTGAAGCAGAGAATGATCCCTTTGGAAACTAGGCTGCAGGGAAATATTCCAACATGATAACAACCCCAAACACACCTCCAAGACAACCACTGCCTTGCTAAAGAAACTGAGGGTAAAGGTGATGGACTGGCCAAGCATGTCTCCAGACCTAAACCCTATTGAGCATCTATGGGGCATCCTCAAACGGAAGGTGGAGGAGCGTAAGGTCTCTAACATCCACCAGCTCCGTGATGTCATCATGGAGGAGTACAAGAGGATTCCAGTGGCAACCTGTGAAGCTCTAGTGAGCTCCATGCCCAAGAGAGTTAAGGCAGTGCTAGAAAATAATAGTGGCCACACAAAATATTGACACTTTGGGCACAATTTGGACATTTTCACTAGGGGTGTACTCACTTTTGTTGCCAGTGGTTTAGACATTAATGGCTGTGTGTTGAGTTATTTTGAGGGGACAGCAAATTTACACTGTTATCAGAATCAGAATCAGAATCAGAATCAGCTTTATTGGCCAAGTATGCACAACACATACAAGGAATTTGACTTTGGCTAAAAACTTGCTCTCGTTGTTCAAGTGGAGGATTTAAATACGGATTCAATGACAACAGAGTATGTACAGTAAATTACAGTCTGTCCACGTTTCTATAAAAGGATGCAAATATATACAGGAATATATGCAGTTATTTACTCAGACTAACCACACTTTGCAGAAATATATGAAAAAATATACAATCACACAGTATTTCAATGTGGACTCAGATTCAGTGATATAATGTGAATGAAGTAAAAAGCAGTGTGAGAGTTATGTGCAATGTAATAATGGATGAAAAGTCATGAGTACAGCAAACAGGTAGGACTAGGTGAATGTTAGGAGTTCATCAGAGTGATGGCTTGAGGAAAGAAACTGTTCCTGTGACGAGTGGTTTTGACTTTCAGTGATCTGTAACGACGACCAGAAGATAGAAGTTCAAACAGTTTGTGGCCGGGGTGTGATGGGTCAGCACAGATGTTTCCCGCCCGTTTCCTGGTTATGGACCGATATAAGTTCTCAATGGAGGGTAGGTCGGTACCAATGATCCTCTCCGCAGACTTAATGATCCGCTGCAGTCTGGTCTTGTCCTGTTTAGTGGCAGATCCAAACCAGACAGTGATGGAAAAGCAGAGGACAGATTGGATGATGGCGGTGTAGAAGACAACCAGCAGCTCCTGAGGCAAATCAAACTTCTTGAGCTGACGCAGAAAAAACAATCTCTGCTGGGCCTTTTTCCGGACAGTGTCTATATGGGAGGACCACTTCAGGTTCCGGGAGATTGTGGTACCCAGAAACTTGAAGGAGTCCACAGTGGACACTGTGCTGTTGAGGATGGTGAGTGGGGGGAATGAAGGGGGGTGTCGCCTGAAATCCACAGTCATCTCCACCGTTTTGGCTGGGTTAAGTTCAAGATGGTTCTGGCTGCACCAGAGGATCAGCTGCTCCACCTCCCGCCTGTATGCAGACTCATCATCATCCCGGATCAAACCGAGCTGGATCAAACCGGATCATCCCGGATTATACAAGCTGTACACTAACTACTTTACATTGTATCAAAGTGTCATATCTTCAGTGTCGTCCCATGAAAACATATAATAAAATATTTACAAAATGTGCAAGCAAGTAAGCAAAGTTTATTTGTATAGCACTTTTCACAGATATATATCACAAAGTGCTTCACAGAAAGTTAAAATTTACAAATACCCAGAAATTAAAATCAATAGAAATAAGATAAAATATTCATATTAATAGGGATAAAATGAGAAAACAGTGAAGAAATAAAAGCCATTCAATGAGAGCTAAAAGCCTGTCTAAACAAATGAGTTTTTAACTCAAAAGTCATTGTCTATGATAAATATAATATTTACAGTAGCGCCTGCATAAACTAGTTATCATCAAAAAACCGCAGCCGCTGACTGGACTGTGGTGCCACCCACTGAATTAAGGGCGGCACCCCAATGACGTAATCGACAGAACGGACTCCGGTGTTGTTAACTAGAATGACAGCAGCTTTGTAGCTCACAGTTTCTCTGGTTTCTTGTTTTAATTTTACGGCTATGCCTTCGCGTTGTGTCACAGGCTTAGATAAACAGCAGGCTGTGAAAGACCACATCACGTGCTTAAGCTCCAACTGTCATAAGCCTCCTTGTGTGCTCCTCGTGTGCTTTTATGCAGGAGGAGGGCACGAAGAGGGGAAGGATTAATGGATTTACGCGCAGCTTTGACCTACTTTCTCTGATCGCATGCTGACTCTCAGTTGTCCGGGCATGTCCCCTCTCTCATTATCACCAGCTGATTCCCCTCCCGCTGATCATGTTTCCCGGTCCTCGCCCAAGTGCTTCTCATCACACCATCACCAGCAGTGCGTGTACTTCACGGCCGTTTGCCAGTCATCTGTGCTGTTTGTCTGCCAGTATTTTCAGCACTCTCACGATGTGTTAGTCACTCCATGTTCGCTGTGGTTCTCGTGCGTCCTTGAAGCGATGTCGGCCCTGCGTAGGAGCACACGGAGGGTCATGATGAATGGATTTTTGCGCAGAATTCACCACAGCACATGTATTGAACATAAGACTGATGACAACAGTTCCCAAAAAGGTGAAGACTTACAAAAATAAACAGAAACACTTACAGTTGGCATTTGGGGCCGACGTTGCCCAGCGAACATGGAGAGGAGACGTGTTAACCACGGTTGTGCCCCAGGGCTGACATCGCTTCAAGGGGCACAACAGAACCACGGCTGTGTGGAGTGGCTAACACGTCGTGATAGTGTTGCCAATATTGGCTGGCTGACAACATGGCAGATGATGCACACAAAACATGAACAGCTGACTGTCAAAGAGAGCGGGCGTGTGGTCGGACCGGCGAATCTTGGACAGTGTCCACCTGAAAATGTCTCAAAATGCACATCAACCCCTCACAGCACCAGTAAATATACAGGGAACAGACACTGAGACGGTGACATCCTACAAGTACCTGGGTGTTCATTTGAACAATAAACTAGACTGGTCACACAATACTGACGCACTCTACAAGAAGGGACAGCGCAGGCTGTTCCTACTGAGGAGACTCAGGTCTTTTGGTGTACAAGGGGCGCTGCTGAAGACATTCTACGACACGGTGGTGGCATCAGCCATTACTTTTGGAGTGGTCTGCTGGGGCAGTGGCATTACAGCAGCCGATAGGAAGAGACTGAACAAACTGATAAGAAAGCTAGCTCTGTTCTGGGGCAGCGCCTTGACCCAGTGGAGGAGATGGGAGAGAGGAGGATGGTGGCTAAACTGTCATCTCTGCTGAAGTCCGAGTTCCACCCTATGCAGGACATACTGAATGCACTGAGGAGCTCATTTAGCAGCAGACTACATCATCCTAGGTGCGCAACCGAGAGGTTTCGCAGGTCCTTCCTACCTACGGCTGTCAGACTGTATAACCTAAGCAGGGCTGCTCGCAGAGATAGAAAAAAACCGTGACAACCTAATAGTATTGAATGCAAAAGACGCAATGGACTTACACAATGGTCCCCTACAGTATACAACTAGGAAACCTGTTTCCAGCACCCTGAATGGTCCATCGTATGGCGGTCGCAGAGCTGTGCGGTGGGCATCATGCCTGACAAAAGCAAACTACGCATTTTTTAAAGCTTTAGGCACAAAAACACGTGGAAAACTGTGGTGAACGGGGCCGGGTAGGGCACTCGGGCCATTGCTATTCTGCAAACGCTGAGCCGAGGAGAACTCTGGCGCTGGGTTGTCAGGGAGAAATTCTCCGGGCAGCTGAAGTGGCTGTGCAAACACTAGCTCCGCTGGGGAGGCGTCTAAATCCTCTTTAGGTGCAGAACGCAACCCCAACAAAACCCATGGCAGTTTGTCAACCCAATTTGCATCCGTAAGCGACGCTCTGAGAGCCGCCTTCAGCGACCTGTGAAAACGTTCGCATAACCCGTTAGCCTGCGGGTGATACGCGGTCGTGCGGTGGATTGTTGCCCCAGGCTGCGGGCCATCGCTGACCAAAGTTCGGAAACAAATTGTGGACCTCTATCAGACGTAATATCCGACGGAACTCCAAAACGCGCTACCCATGCAGTTAAAAAAGCGCGCACCACCTCCTCGGCTGTAGTTGACGACAGGGGAACCACTTCCGGCCAGCGCGTGGTGCAGTCGACCATTGTCAGAAGATGTGTGCAGCCCTGCGAGGGCGGTAGGGGGCCTACGAGGTCCACGTGGACATGATCAAACCTTTTAGCTGGAATCTGAAATGGCTCCAAAGGAGCTCTCGTGTGTCTATGCACTTTGGACCGCTGGCAAGCTATGCAGGCTGCCGCCCACTCTCTAACCTGTTTACGCAGGCCCAGCCATACAAATTTCTCCCTCACCATTTTGATCGAAGCGCGCACCCCCAGGTGCGCCAGAGAATGAACAGAGTCAAAAACGCGGTGGCGCCACGAGGCTGGCACCACCGGACGGGGTCGCCCGGTGGAAACATCGCAGATTAGGGGGGGGGGATACCGTCTTGCAGCACCCTGTCCTCCAGCCTTAACCCTGTTGGTCCAGACTGGAGCGCGCGCACATCCGCGTCGCCACCCTGCTCCGCGGCCATGGCTGCGTAATCTATCCCTACGCGGACTGGGGCCGCGCGCGCTTCCGCGTCGCTACCCTGGTCCGCGGCAACAGTTGCAAAATCTACCTCTACGCGGGCTGGAGCAGCCACGGCACGCGAGAGTAGTCTGCCACCACATTAAGTTTGCCCGCTGCATGCTGGATATCGGTAGTGAACTCCGAAATTGCAGCCAGCTGTCTCTGCTGCCGGCCCGACCAAGCTTCTGAAATCTTGGCCATCGCAAAAGTCAGCGGCTTGTGGTCAACGAACGCAGTGAAACGGCGCCCCTCCAGCCAAAACTGGAAGTGACGAACAGCCAAATGGAGGGCTAACAACTCCCTGTCGAATGCACTGTATTTCCGCTCACTATCGCGCAAAGTCCTGCTGAAAAACATGAGCGGCTGCCAGGCTCCAGCCACATACTGTTTGACAACCGCCCCTATGGCCACCTCTGATGCGTCAGTAGTAAGCGCTATGCGGGCCGTTGGGACTGGGTGTGCTAACAACGCAGCGTTCGCCAAGGCTGTTTTGACTTCAGAGAATGTGCGCTCCCGCTCGGGGGACCATTCGATTTTATTTGCGGGTTTTTGTTTTTTAAGCGCAGCGTACAATGGTTGCATGAGCTGTGCCGCGCGGGGAAGGAAACGATTATAAAAATTCACCATTCCCAAAAACTCCTGTAACGCTTTGACCGTTTGTGGCAGGGGAAAATTTGCCACCGCGCGCACCTTGTCAGGCAGAGGAACTGCACCTTCGGGAGAGACGCGATGCCCCAAAAAGTCAATCTGCGCCACCCCGAACTGACACTTCGCTGGGTTAATTATTAGCCCGTGCTCTGCCAACCTCCGGAAAACTGCCGTGAGGTGTTTTTCGTGTTCGTCTTCGGACGCACTGGCTACTAAAATGTCGTCCAGGTAGACGAACACGAAAGGAAGATTGCGCAACACCGCGTCCATCATGCGTTGGAAAGTCTGCGCTGCGCCTTTAAGCCCGAACGGCATGCGCAAAAACTCAAAAAGCCCGAAAGGAGTTATTACCGCTGTTTTGGGTATGTCCTCAGCGCGTACTGGGACCTGATGATAACCGCGCACCAAGTCTATCTTAGAAAAAACGCGCGTCCCCGCCAAATGAACTGAAAAATCCTGGATATGTGGGATTGGGTAGCAGTCGTGTGCTGTAGCATTGTTCAGCCTGCGAAAATCACTGCACGGCCGCCATGAGCCATCAGTTTTAGGGACCATGTGAAGCGGTGAAGCCCAAGGGCTGTTTGAACGTCTGATGATGCCCAATTTTTCTAGGTTGGCGAATTCCTCGTGCGCTATGGCCAGTTTAGCTTAATCCAAGCGCCAAGCTTTTGCAAAAACGGGCGGCCCGGTGGTAGTAATAAAATGCTCCACCCTGTGTTTAGCCACGGTCGCCGAAAACGTTGGGACCGTGAGTGCTGGAAACTGAGTGAGCAGTGTGTGGAACCCACCACCTGCAGCTGTGACGTTGGCTTGTGCTGTTGGCGGAGTCAACCGCGCTGTACAGGGAATAGAGGAAAAAGAGAGTGCATTAACCAGGCATCTGTTAACAAGATCGACCAACAAACCATGTGAGCACAAAAAATCAGCACCTAACATGTTGAAATTGACTGCTGCTATGACGAAAGTCCACTCAAATGTACGGCCGTGGAAAGAGAGAGACAGGGTCTTCTCCCCGAAGGTCTTAATCGCCGAGCCGTTCGATGCTGACGCCACAGGGCCACTGGAAGGCACCAGCCGGTCAGCATAGGAAGGTGTGATGAAACTCAGCTGGGAGCCTGTGTCCACGAGGAAGTGCCTCCCCGATCACGCGTCCCTCAGGTAGAGCAGCTTGTTCTCTTCACCGAGAGCCGCAGCTGCTACTGGCTCCTGGTCTTGGCGTTTCCCGAGCGCTTGAACTGGCACGGTGGAATGCACTTGTGTGCCGTCTCAGCGAAACGGCGATGGTAAAAGCAAAGGACGTCGTACGCTCCGCGTCTCCTGGCCTCCGCCGCCGCTGTCGTCGGTGAGTCTGGTGCTGCAGCCTCTGGCCCCCTGCCATCTCCGGATGTTGCGCCCAGCTCCGCTGCTGCGGTTGTGGCCGTGTGTCGTCTATGGGCGTTGACGAGTCGCTGCGCCTCCTGGCCCAGCTCGTGGTACTCTCGGTGGGCCAGCAGCTGTGAACTGGCCAGGGTAACTCTCACCACTGACGGTAGTGTTCTGAGGAAAAGGTGGGCGAAGATAAAACCATCATCTTCGGAGTCTCTCAAACTCAGCATCTTTGCCATCAGGTCTGCAGGTCTGTCGACCTCGCCCTCAGTCAACGCCAGGAGCTTCTCTGCTCGCTCTCCCAGCGAGGGGTGAAAAAACGGATGAGAGCAGCCTTCAATGTGCCATACTTGTCGTCGTCTGGCGGGTGGTTAATCAGGCTCTCTACTCGCTGGGCTGTGTGGCTGTCCAGCTTTGCAACCACATGGTAGAATTTCGTGGCGTCTGCCGAAACCCTCCGAAGATGGAACTGTGCCTCGACTGCGTTAAACCAAGAGCGCTGGCTATGCTGCCAGAAATCAGGTAGCTGGACTGTGGTAGCTGCATTAGCGTGGCTGGCTCCTGATGAGTCCAGTGCAGGACAATCGTCACCGGCCATAATACGTCTTAAGGTCACCAGTGTGGAGATGTGTGGAAAGGATGAGGCTGAGTTATTTCTCAAGTTCCATTTTATTCTCGACACATTCTCCAACATACAAATCAGAAAAGAGGCAGAACCCCCAACCTCTGCCAGACTTATACCCCTGACATCAAAGCACAAAATCCCATTGTCTTTAAATCCCAAACACAATGCATCCCCCCTGCAGTTCCTCTCTTCCACCCAAACCTCGGTGATCAGGAAATCCTTCATGTCCATCTCTTTGCATATCCAAAGGTCAACACTCACATCCTCCTCATCTCCCTAGGAGGTCCAGACCTTTTGTTCCTCTTGAAGCCAAAGTAAGCACACAGGAATATGCATGAGAGCATATGAACAGTCATATACATGTGAGCCCGTGAAACTACATATGTGCACCACAATATTGTATTATGTGTTGAAAATTAGATGAAGTCAAAAACGTGTCATCAGACCTTTAAAGGATCATTTACAAACTTGCTTTATGGCTATAAGCAGCCACATTCCCATGGCCAGGCCTCCCCTGGTTATGAAAATTCTATAAAAGTTATGAAATATGAGATTTCCATTCCTGGTAAAAGTGTGAAAATAATATTTTGGATTTTTTTTAATCATAAACTGGTTTTGTATGTTTCTCAAACTCCTCCTCTTCCTCTCCTCTTCTTCTGCTCCTCTTCCTCTCCCCTTGCTCTTCTCTACCTGTCTGTCTTCTCAACATCAGTCTCTTCTTCTCCCCCGCTCCTGCTTTTACCTTCATTTCTCCTCATATGCATACCAGCTGTTCTCCCCATTTTTCCTGCTTACTTATTTTCTTGTCCTCTCCTCACCCTCCTGACACCCTCTTCCTCTCCTCTTCTTCCTCCCTCTTCTTTTCTTGTCCTCCTCATCCTCCTCCTGCTCCTTTTTTTTTTCCACAATATCTTTATTGAACCTTTTTTTTTTTTAACAAACATGATACAAACAATCAAACACTAACATTAAAGTACTACAAAAAAAAAAAATGCACTAAAAAACACCAACAACCACCAACAAAATCAAGTCTTCAACAATGCTCCTCTGTTTAGTCTAGACAATCCAATACATAAGTATACATATTATGTTCACCAGTTTGGAATTTACAAGGTCCACACACATCATTCACCTTCTTCTTCAAAAGTTATGTTTAAATTTTTTACATAATCAATAAAAGGTCTCCATATATTCTCAAACACAATTTCCTTTGATTTCAGTATATATGTTATTCTTTCTAATGGAAGGTTTGTTAACATCTGTCTTAACCACTGAGTCACATCTGGTCTATGAGTCTTTTTCCATAATAGTGCAATACATTTTTTGGCATTAAGCAAACTGAGGTCTATGAATGTTCTTTCACTTTTATTAAAATTATGCTTTTCTGGGTACAGACCCAACAAAAACAGTTTAGGATTCAATATGATTTGTTTTGAGATTATTTTTTCAATTGTTACCCTCACCTCTTCCCAAAACATTCTTATTAATCTACATTCCCATACACAATGAAATAGGGTTCCTTTACTTTCCATGCATTTTAAGATAAGATAAGATAAGCCTTTATCTTGAATACAATGAAATAGGGTTCCTTTACTTTCCATGCATTTTGTGCATGTATCTGGTATACTTTTGTTATATTTATTTAACTCCTCCGGTGTAACATACATCCGCATTAACCATTTGAAATGTATCAATTTAAGGCGTACATTTATTGATTTGGTTTGAGCTTCTGTACAAGCCAATTCCCATTGTTCCTCTGAAATTTCAGTTTGCAGATCTTCTTTCCAGTAGTTTAATCTTTTCAGTGAATTTTCACTTGAAGATAGTGTCAATGAGTTATAAAACTCTGAAATAATACCCTTTCTTTTACTATCTTTCATCATCATTTTTTCCAAGGATGAATAAATAGGTCGAGTGAGAGCTTTATTTTGATTTGATCGAATAAAGTTTCTAAGTTGAAGATATTTAAAAAAATGTGTTCTATTGAGATTAAATTTGATCCTCAGCTCTTCAAAAGACATTATGTTTTCTGCACATGGCAAATATAAATCCTGAATCTTTTGTATCCCTTTTAAATTCCATACTTTAAATACAGCGTCCGCTCTCCCTGGTTTAAAATATTGATTACCCCATATTGGACTAAATTGTGACAGTAACTGTGGTTCTTTTAAATAGTTTTTAGCTTCACACCATATTTTGATCATATGCTTTACAAATGGATTTTTAACTTGTTTTTGTAATTTTTTTGCCGAATCTGAGTATATGAATATGGGAAGAGGTAAAGGTAAATTGTATGATTCCATTTCAGTCCAGTGAGGGAGATCATTTGATGAAAAATAATATGTCATAGACCTCAGTTGTGCCGACCAATAATACAACATAAAATTTGGACATTTCAGACCTCCACGATCAAATGGTAAATATAATAAAGACAGACGTAATCTAGCCCTCCTGTTGTTCCATATAAATTCCACTAACTTTTTTTTTATTCTTGAGAATAAATCTAAAGGTGGTGATAAGGGAATGTATTGAAATAAATAAAGTATTTTAGGTAAAATATTACTTTTAAGTATATTGATTCTCCCGATCATCGACATTGGTAGTGACATCCATCTCTGAGTTAACTCAATGATATCTGTCATTAAGGTTTCATAGTTGACACTGGCGACTGATTCTAGCTTAGGCACAATTTGGATTCCTAAATATTTAAACTGATTTACAACATTGAATTGATTTACCTCAGGGGCTAGGTAATTTCTCTGGGTCTCATTTAGCATTAATATTGAAGATTTAGTTTTATTTATTTTATATCCTGATATTTCCCCAAAATTCTTTATTAAATTCAACAAGGTTGGAATTGATTTTTTTAGATTCGACATAAACAAAATTATGTCATCGGCGTACAGGGAGATTTTATGTTCTGTTGGTCCAACTTTAATTCCATATATTTGTGAATGTAAACGTATCGCTATCGCTAAAGGTTCAATTGCCATAGTAAACAGTAAAGGTGAAAGTGGACAGCCTTGTCGACATCCTCTATTGATTTTTATTGGTTTTGAAATATTGTTATTTGTTAGGATTTCTGCTGTAGCATTATTGTATATTATTTGAACCCATTTTATGAAATTATTTCCAAGTCCAAACCTTTGTAGGACTTCAAAAAGAAAGGGCCATTCGACTCTATCAAAGGCCTTTTCGGCGTCCAGTGATAGGAGAGCTGTATCCGGTGCTTCTTTATTAAAATAAATAATATTAAATAGTCTTCTTACATTATGGAAGCCTTGTCTTCCCTTTATAAAGCCATTCTGATCTCGATTAATAATATTTGGTAAAATTTCTTGTATTCGTCTTGCTAAAATTTTACAGATTATCTTAAGGTCGGCGTTTAATAGGCTTATTGGTCTCATATTTTCACATTTATTAGAGGGCTTACCTGGTTTTGGCAGCAGTATAATTAAGGCATTATTTATGTATGATCGTAAATTATTATTTTGAAATGCTTCTAAAACCATTTCCAAAAAAGGTTTTATTAATTTATTCTTAAATTTCTTATAAAGGTCAACTGGAAGACCATCTGGTCCTGCACTTTTTCCTGATTTCATATTATCAATGGCTAGCCCAACTTCTTCTTGACTAATTTTAGACTCCAATATCTCCGTTTTCATTTGGAATACACGGTATAGATAGTTCGTTCAAAAACCCATTTAGTTTTGTTAAATCAAATTCATTTTTAGTATCATATAATTTTTCATAGTAATCTCTAAAGGCTCTGTTAATTTCTAAAGGATCTATAACTACCTGTCCTTTACTTATAATACTAGTAATTGGTGTTTTAATTTCTAATTGTTTAATCTGCCATGCCAGTAATTTTCCTGATTTTTCACCTTGTTCATAAAAAGATTGTTTCAATCTTAGAAGACTCGAGGCAGCTCTATTCGCTGATTTTTTGTCGTATTCAGCTCTCAAAATCAGTAATTCATTCTCCAACCTTGGATCACTTCCTGCATACACTTTTTCCTGAAGACTTTTCATTTTATGTTCCAATTTAGCTCTCTCCTCTCGAGTCTTCTTAGATTTTGATCCTGTATAACTAATAATATGTCCCCTAATAAAAGCTTTGAAAGCTTCCCACTTTACACATGCTGATGTTTGTGTAGTATTGATGTCAAAGTACTCGTCTATCTGTTTTTCTATATACTTGACAAATTCCTCATCCTGAAGCCATTTATGCTGAAATTGCCATCTACCTGATTCCTTTGTCAATTTTTTATCTACATATATTAGACAACAGGGTGCATGATCAGAGATCACGATGTTATCATAAAAGCAGTTTTGAATCTTGGATCTTAATTCTGTGGAAATCAAAAAATAATCAATACGTGAGAATGTCTTGTAGGTACTGGAATAACAAGAATAGGCTTTAACTTGTGGTTTCATTTCTCTCCATATATCTAACAATCTCAATTCTTTCATAAAATGATTAATAGTCATCCTACATCCATTGTGCGTACAATCCAGTCCTGTTGATCTATCTATACCTGGATTCAATGTACAATTAAAATCCCCTGCTATTATATGTTGCCCTGTAAGTGATGATAAAATAAGAAATAAATTAACAAAGAACTTTTGATCATCTACAGTATATTGGGACCATATAAGTTCACAAGATTTATATTTTCTAATAGCAAAGAACCTTGAATGATTACATATCTTCCAAGTTTGTCTCCAATTACATTTTTCACTTGAAAAGGGACTGATTTATGTATGAGAGTCATAACTCCCCTGGCCCGGGATGAAAATGATGAGGTGAATACACTTCCTTGCCATCTACTCCTAATTCTTTTTATATCCTCCTCTATTAGATGAGTTTCTTGTAAAAACACAATTTTTGAACCCATGTCTTTTATTTTATTCATAACTTGTTTAAGTTTTTTTTAAATTTTGTAGACCTCTGCAATTCCATGAAGTTAAATTAAGATTAACACTTTGGTTTATGATCAATAGAGAGTTTGGGATTACCTTGCAGTGTAAACATGCTCATACAGAGAAGCAAAAACATGAGTGGTTGAACATTCATCCTACAAACTACACACAAACAAATTCCCCCTTCCCACACTTGTGGCGAACCCCCCAAAATCAAAAGAAAAATTCCGTCTCCCGATATAGCCATCGACCGTTCCACATCCACGGGGAACAGCCTAAGCCACTCCTTCTTCATCCTCCCAATCACCCTAACTCTACTGCTTTTAATGACGTAACATTAACTCTCCTCTGTAGTTTTCCAACTTAACTCCAGAATTTTTAACAACTTTGTACATCATAGTTTTTTTTGTTTGTTTTGTTTTTGTTTTTTTTTAATATATAATACAATCTATATTTTGTAAACTTGCTGTTTACTTCAAGTCAGTCAGATGCCTGTGCAAATACTTAATTATTCTACCTTATATTTTGTTCATGCTTAGCTCCCACCAGTCTCTTCTTCTTCTTTGATCTTCTTGATGAACTCCTGCGCCTCCTCTGGGGTCTTGAAGATGTGGGTTCTGCCTTCATACGTGGTCAGCAGTCTCGCAGGATAGATTACACCATGACGAATCCCAAGGTTGCGCAGCTCCTTACGTATGGGATCAAACTGCTTCCTCAATTGTTGGATTCCTGTGGCCAAATCTGGGTAGAACCGCACCTGCTGATCCTGGTGTTTAATCTCTCCTTTAGCTCGTGCAGCGTTGAAGATCTTCATCCTGTCTCTGTTGCTAAGAAACTTCATAATTAAGGTCCTCGGCGGTCCCTTATCTCTCCGTGGGCCAATACGATGTGCTTTTTCCAGAACCACTGCTGATTGCAACTCCTCGCTGCCCAGCACCTCCGGAATCCACTTTTCCAGAAAGGAACATACGTCCCGACCTTCTGATTCCTCTGGAAGACCCACCAGCCTCAAGTTATTCTGTCTCGACCGAGATTCCAAATCCAAAATATTATCTTCTAGACATTTATTTTTTTTTTCCAAAGTGCGCACCTTTAATTGAAGACGGGTGACGTCATCTTCAGCACTAGCGAGACGGAGCTCCATCTGCGCCGTTCGTTCTACACAGTCACCCAATTCCTTTCTTATTCCTTCCAACGCTGTCATAATCCCATCAAATCTAGAGGAAAAGTCCGCTCTCATTGAACTCATGGCAGCCATCAGCGCATCTGCGCCATTCCCCGCAGATATCGCACCGTTGCCAGCCTCCTCCGCCATATATGGAGTTTTGTTTGCTGCGTCACAGACCTGAAAGTCCGTTAATTTGGACTGTTTCGGCGGCTCGCTTTTTCCTTTACCTGGTTTTCCAGCCTTAGGCTTCGCCAACATATCCTCGCCCAAACGCTGGGATACGTTCTGTCCCAAATGAGAGAGTTATTTGCCGATTTTTTTCTCCAGGAGCAGAGCAGAATGAAACACGTCCGTCTTACGTGGCAGCCATAACCGGAAGTCCCTCCTGCTCCTTTTGGTTTTGAAAATTCATTGGTGAAAATGTGTGGGGGCCCACACATAACTGAACAGCGTATGCCTAAAGTGAGTTTTAAAGTGAACTTTTCCTTAAGACAATAATCTTAGCATTTTCAGGCTGAATATCACCTGTACTAATCTCATAGTGACTAATGAGTGTTGTTTCTTTGCTCTGGCAGATACACCAAGATGTGGTCAGGATGATGGAGGAGGAAACCCTGTCAAAGCATCTTCCTCATCTTGGACACCGCTTGTTTGCCAAAAACTGGAGAGGCTCATCCTCAGCAGAAGCTGGGAGCAATGCAGAGAAGAAAAAGAAACTTGTGGAACGCTTATGAGCAAAAATGAGACTTCCAAGGCTTGGCCAAGTGACAACAAGCTCATCAAATCAGACTTCCTCAGGACCTGGCTTGGGAAGCAGGAATGCTACACAAAAAACAAGAAAACTAGAGCTGGGCTGGATGAATTATCAAGGTGGTTATTTCAGGTTGTTCAGACGACCAACTGGTGGGGGCACAAGAGAGGTCATCGCCAAGAAAGACGACACTGTGAACAAAATTTTGGGGGATGGGAAGAAAATACTCTTTCCCAGTGGGGAATCTTCAAAAGGAAGAGTTGAGGACTTTGATTTCAGTTTGTGTGATGGGTTCAGTGGAACCTCTAGATGGGACTCTAACAGTGGGAGAGTTGTATCATGTGACTCATCATAAACAGCTTAGGTTGTACATATGTTCAAAGAAAAGACAAATTAATGATTCAGATTTAAGAGAGTCATTAGCACAAACCACTTCACTGCAGAGATTCCAGAGAGCAGAGGCCCCCACCTCACCAGATCTTCCAAAACTTCCTCCCACAGCAGGTCTCCTCAGCGCTCATGGAGCCCTCTTTCCTCTCCGTCCTCAGACAGATCTGTAGCTCCAGCCCTATCATGCACGAAAATTCTAATTCTACTCCAACCTGTCAGACATCTAAAGCATCTGCAGTACAGACATGGAGTCTTTCCCCTGATGAAGAATCATTTTCTTTGCTGATGGTGAAGAAAATACCCTTTTCTTCTACATTTGAGACTTTGTCATAAAATTGTGAGGGTTTTTTAGATATAACATTCAGACTTTTTATATTTTACTTTTACCATAAATTTATTACTTTTTTTTTTACTGGGGCCCAAATAGAAGGATATCAGTACTGATGTCAATAATATAGACTTATAAATGTATTTATAAGTGACCAAAGGTGTAGTTATTTCTGCTGAGAAAAAGTACAGTATAAACAACATTGATAAGCAGTTTTAAAATTTGTAAAACCAAAAATCACTTGGAGTACGACCAAGTTTGAATGAAAGTGCAGCTTCTTCCATCAACAATTTACTCAAGTGAGAGAATCTTGTAATAAGTCTTGTCACACAGACACAATTTTGTGAAGTTACTGGAGTGACTGTAACTCGTTGCTGGACACAAACTAATGCCTTGATGTTTTCATGCACATGCTGGTGTGTTTCTGATGTTCTCAGTGGTTGAGTTTACCCAGAGGCCAATTACAGTTTGATGACTTGCATGATTTTGTTTAACGCGTCGCCATGCTTCCATACTGGTTCTATGTAATGAGATGGAAAAAAAGTCAAACTGTTGTGGTCACATTTTATTAAAGTGTTTTTCAAACTTAAATAAGTTGTTTATCTTTTTTACAGCCACTTCATATTGGTATGAGGAAACTGATTTTCTGGGCATGTAGAATAAAGTGTTTGGAGAGACTTGTGAGGTTCTACTGACAGCTGCACGT
Source organism: Pholidichthys leucotaenia (assembly GCA_020510985.1). Classification (NCBI taxonomy): domain Eukaryota; kingdom Metazoa; phylum Chordata; class Actinopteri; order Cichliformes; family Pholidichthyidae; genus Pholidichthys; species Pholidichthys leucotaenia. Next base: position 221,921,740 of record CM035837.1, read on the forward strand.
CTCCCACGTGTTGGTGCGTTACTCGCTCTGATTTTGTCTCTATACTCAAAGTCAAAATGTTTCTGTCAGTTAGCTGACTTGTATACAGATTAGTTTGATTTTAAAATAGTTTTTACTGGAACAATCTTATTTTTTTTTTCAAAAATCCTATACAGTGTCTGCTTCTAAAGGACACTCTTTTCCATGAAGTGGTTTCCTGTCAACATCATCAGACTTAATGTGATTCCAAATATTGATCCAAAACAAGATTCCAAACAAGTTTAACCAAGCCACGACTTATACTGCAATACTATATGAAATGTCCAGTACTAACTTACTTTTACTGAAGCTGTAAAAGTGTTTTTACATGGACAGGAATGTCTCTGTCCTTCCATCTGTGGTTCTGACTAACCATCGGACTCTGACAGGAGTTCTCTGATCAAGGGCCTCAGCTGTCTGGACAGCCTGATGCTTCAACAGCATCACCACCGATTCCAAGATGATGTTCCTCCACGATCAGAACACAGAGCTCAAAGGTCTGAATCACATGGAATGCCAGTTTTCCAAAGACAAATGTCCTCTTCTAGACTAGTGTCCAGTTTGTCAAAGTCCACTGGCTGGAGATGGTCTCGTGCCTGGTGCAGCTCTGGTGCACGGTACATGAGGAAAGGCTTTCCATGATACGAGTCACGACCACTGGCACCTGGCCGGATCTGATGGCCGTCCCACATTCTCACCACAGTGTCCAGTTCTTCCTGTAAAAAAATGACACATTGACAGTTTCAAAAATGAGGACATTATAATATTACCATCATTCACATCACAGCTCAACAAATGCTGATTTTGTTAATAATTCAATAACAATAATTACTTGGAATATTCTTGTTTTGCGTATTGATATTTATTCTATGTAGCCTCTGTGTGTGTGTGTGTGTGTGTTATTATTATTTTTTTATTATTTATTACTTATTTTGTACCCGTAGGTAGATTTGTTTTGCAGTCCGGTGACAAGCCACCAGCTGCCGGTCGCTGCCTGCGCAAGCGCCCCTTAACTCCCTAACCTGCATGTTTTTGGCATGTGGGAGGAAACCGAAGAAATCCCGGAGTAAACCCACGCAGACACGGGGAGAACATGCAAACTCCACACAGATCACTGTTGGCCGGGGGCAGGGATCGAGCCCACGATCTCATGGTCCCCGCGATCCCCCGGCCGAGGGTAAACTGTGCTGCCACAGTGCTAACCACTGCGCCACCGTGCAGGGGCGTGTGTGTGTAGTAACTAGTTACATTTACTCAAGTACATGTACTCAAGTAACTTCAGAAATGTGTTCTTTTGTCAATAGCTTTATTGGAGGACACGCTTTACACCTACTTGAGTACATTTTTAAGAAAAACAGCTGTTCTGTAGGCTAAAATAGCTGAGTGATAACGGGGCGGACACAGCTTTACGGCTGGAACCTAGAACGCAGTAACGCAGCAGGCACCTGGCCAACGGGCCACAGTACGGACGCCCTCTGCCTTACACAGCGCGGTGTGGTGACGTGACAGGACGTGCACGTCACCACACTCCACAGTAATGTGCTGCTTTCATAAATAACACCTACTTTCACTAAAGTGCATTTGGTCACTCTGACTTACTTTTCACTGATTATGATTCTTTATAATGTAGAAAGTGTAATGATTACATCTTTAGGTCATTTTAGTGAATTCTGTTTCATTCAATATAATTTCATTCATAATTTTATTGCCTTCAGCTTAGCACTGAAATCACTGATCTATGATGGCTTTGCCAGTTTATGAGTAAAAGTTGCAAGTATATCTTTTTTTTAAAAAAGTCACAATTTTATCACAAACTGTTTCAAATTTATTAGATAAAAACTACATTTTTTATTAAATAGACAAATTTAAGAACAACAAAGATTTATGAAAAAAGTAATAAATTTACATGAAAAACGTCTGAAATTATTGAGGAAAAAACACCAGTTTATAGTCTAAATATTTCACATTTACAAGGAAAAGGTGGTAAATGTATAGGAAAAGAGCTAAACTGAAGAGATGAACGTGTCAAACTGGCAGGAGTAAAGCTGTGGTCCCTGGTGGAGCCCGTTTCTCACTCTTAGCTGATTGTTTTTGGGGGGGCCGGGGGGGGGCTTCACTGGAGGCATTAATTCAAGGTCAGGCTACTTGTAACTGAATCCATTTTTTCTGCCTAGTTTCTGAGAGCTGAGCTCACCTGGACGACATGAAGGAAGCAGAAGTTGTTGTTTTTTTTTCCAAAACTTTATTGAGAACAAGGTGAAGGTACAGAATTGTGACATAGATGGTGATAAACATGGCAGTTAACAAGTTTTTTTCTCTTTTTTTCCCCCTTTTTTCCCCCTAAATTGTGTAGTTCAGTCAACAGTCGTACAAGAGGTACAAAGGATAAAATAAAATAGTAAGAGTAATAAATAATAATAAGATAAAGTAAATAAAGGCATAATAAAAGTAGACAAAAAGAGAAACCGGGGGGGGGGGGGGGGGGTTCTTTTCAGTCCAGAGTGTCCAGAGTTCTAGGGTTTTTCCATGAGTTTCCGATCATCAACCAAACAGTGGAGTTTCCCAGCATTCCGCTTCTTCATGTGTTTCAGTGATGAGAAAAAAAGGCAGAGTTGTTTATGAAATACATTAAAAATTTGGCTTGCATTTTAAAAATCTATTTCTGTGTACATAAAATTTTCCCAAGATTATGAGGGTGTTAATAGAGATATCATGCAATGAGTTCTTAATAATAAAGCCATACAAAATATTCTGACAGTTAAAAACAGGGGTTGGTCCATGTTTGGATAACCAGTGATGAAAATCATCCCAAAACGCATTAGTGTACATACAGGAAAAGAAAATGTGATCTGTACTTTCTATATGGTCATTACAAAAGGAACAGTTATTGTTCTCAAAGCCAAAACGTTTACTTAGAAACTCAGCAGAAGGATAAATTCCATTTAAAACTTTGTAATGATCTCTTTTGCTTTTGGTGAAATAGGAAATTTAAAGAATTTAGATCTTAGAATTTGAGCTTCTTTTTTGGAGAAAAAATTAAGAATAGAGCTCTAGAAACTGTTACTGGGAAGATTTCTTTATTAAATATTTTCCTAATCACTAAATTGTTTAATTTTGAGTCATCTAGGCGGAAACCATTTACCAAAAGCAAAGGGAGATTCGGGCAAGAGCCAAATCTATTTAAAGTTGAGGCCATTAGTATAATTGTCTGAGGTATTGCCTCAATTACTTGGTTATATTCTCGTTTATCATTTATGTTATATTTAGCGCAGAAATTTTCAAAAGTTAAAATGCTCCCTGTGCCGTCTAATAAGTGTAGTACAGACCAAATGCCCTTATTTTGCCAGTGTTGTAGGAATATTGATTTGTGTTTATATAGTTCACATCTACAATTCCACAGAGGGGTCATATGAGGGCTAAAATTATGTTTATAAATCAATCTCCAATATAGTAAGACCTGTTGATGAAATGAGGAGAGTTTATAGGGGAGCTTTTTTGGGTCATAGTCACATCTGAGCAGGAATTCAACGCCCCCAAATTTAGCAAAAATTTCATTGGGAATATGAAACCAGAAATGTTTGGGTTATTTAATAAATTGTCTCAGCCAGTTAATTTTGATGGTGCCATTAATGCATTCAAAGTCTATAGCTTTAACACCACCTTCCTCATATTCTTGAATCATGGTACCTTTTTTTAATATAATGTGTTTTCCCTTTCCAGATATAATTGAAAATGGTTTGATTGATGGCTTTAACGGCATCTTTGGGCATTGGCAGTGAATGGGCTGGATAAATAAATCGGGAGATGCATTCCATTTTTGTCAGAAATGTTCTTCCTATGATGGAAATATCTCTGAGACCAGGAGTTGAGATAAGTTTTTGATTTCTCCAAGCAATTCCATATATTAAGCTTGACTAATTAATCAACATCTTTAGTGATACGCATGGCCAAATATTTCACTGTTTGTTTGACGGGAATGGTATGAATGGCTGATAGACTGCAATCATGAATAGGTAATAATTCACATTTACCTAGATTCAGTTTAAGCCCAGAGACTTTAGAGAAAACATCTATATAACTGAGAATTTTAGGGACTTGATCAGAGTTGTGCATGAATATGGCTGTGTCGTCAGCCGGTTGGCTGATTGTTAGTTGTTTTCCAAATACTGTTAATTTATCAAACTCAAGAGTTTTTTATAAAAGTTGAGAGCATTTCAGCTGCTGCAATGAACAACAGAGGCGAAACCGGGCAGCCTTGTTTTATTCCTTTGCCTATTGAAAATCTAGGGGAGGTACCATGTGGTGATAGAACGGAGCTGTTGGTATCCGTATAAATTAGTTTTATAAAGTCTAAAAAGTGCTCCCCAAAACCAAAAAGCTCTAAGGTCCTAAACATAAATTTGTGTTCAATCATATCAAAAGCTTTAAAAAAAAATCCAAAAATAAAATAAACCCCTCGTCAGTTAGGTCCCTATAGTCAAGTAAGTCCAATACAAGGCGTATATTGTTGTGTATTGAGCGCCCTTTAATAAAACCTGATTGTGTCTCTGAGATAAGATCAGTGATGCCAGTTTTGAGTCTGCTGGCATAAATATGTGTTAAAATTTTGTAATCATTATTAAGTAAAGTAACTGGTCTGAGATTATCAATCAATTTTGGGTCCTTGCCAGGTTTGGGAATTAATGTGATGACTCCTTGTTTCATAGTATTTGGTAAAACTGATGTAGCACGGATTTCCTTTAACATATTAAAAAATAAATCTTTTAGGTTAATCCAGAAGTGCCTGTAAAAATTGGCTGTCAAAACGTCTGAGCCAGGTGATTTGTCTAAAGCTAAGGATTTTAAAGCTTTTTCAACTTCCTCCATTTGGATCTCTGCGTCACATGATTTTCTAAAATATTCATCAATTTTCGGTATCTGTCCTGAAATGGACTCAAAGAAACCCTCTGCATTAGTGTGTGAGTAAGAGGAGGAGTATAATTCACTGTAAAATTTAAATATTTCTTTAGAGATCCTCACAGAATCAGTACATTCTTTACCATCAATTATAAGAGGCATTTCGTTCTTGTCTTCTTTTCTCAAGCCTACAGAAGTATGTTGAGCTTCTCTCTCCCTCCTCTATCCATTTCGCTCTTGACCTAATATATGCTCCTTTGGCTTTATTAATATAGATGTTATCTAGGGAAGAGTGCAATAAAATCAGTTTTTGTTTGTCCTCTTCACATAAGGAATGTTTGTTGCATATTAAATGGATCTCATTTACAATATCCATTTCTTTTTGTTTATTGGCTCGGCTTATGACTTTGCTGTATGAAATGGAAATCTGACGGATTTTAAATTTAAGAAATTCCCATTTCTCCCTGTAAGTTGACAATAATGTATCTTTGGTTATATTGTCAATTGTCCTTTTAACATCCTGACAGAATGGGTCATGTTTTAGAAGATTTGAGTTAAATTTCCAGTAGCCTTTATTTCTTCTGACTGCGCTAGTGGGAGTTATGGTTAACTTGATCATACAATGATCTGTAAGCGGAGCTGCAGAAATTGAGGTATTTATGTCTATATCAGGTTAGAATTCAGAAATAAGCCAGTAGTCTAAGTGTGATTTAATGGTGCCATCAGGTTTAAACCAAGTAAAGGTTTGAGTATCTGGATTTAACGCACACCATATGTCACTAAGCTGAAACTTGTTACAAAGATCTAGTAAAGTGGTATTATACTGATGATTAAGAAATCTTGAAGGTTGCCTATCAAGCCATTCATCCATAACCATATTGTAGTCGCCACCCAACACAAAAACAGGATTGATATATATTTGAGATAATTCCTTCAATATGTTAGTCACGTCTGTAATTAATTGTTTGTTCTGGTTGTGGTTAATAAATCCATAAATGTTAACAAGAATCAAGAATTGTTTGTGTATTTCAAAAACGCAAATAATCCAGTGTCCTGTGTCATCTCTTTTGGTTGCAACTACTTCCCCAGGAAAGTTATTTAGGAGTATGGCGACCCCTGCTGAACTATTTGTGCCATGACTATAGTATATTTTTTCTCCCCATTGGTTTGTCCACATTTTTTCATCTGTATCGTTGCTGTGAGTCTCCTGAATAAGATAACAATGTGCTTTTTCATTTTTAAGGAATAGAAATGTAGCCTTTCTTTTCATAGAGTCTCGTAAACCCCTAGCATTAAGTGATGCAAAAGAAAAGGTTGTAATAAAAGACAAAGGATGAAAGAGAATAAGGAAAAAATTAAAATAATAATAAAATAATAAGTAGATAAACGGTTTAGGTTGTTACTTTGGACCAAGTACACTGAAGAAAGCCCCTGATTAAATTGCTAAATATATGTTTTAACTCGTAACTTTTTCCCCCTTTTTTTCCTTCCCTTTTTTCCTTTTTCTTCCTCTTTTTTCCTTCCCCTTCTTTTCCCTTTCCCCCCCTTTCCCTTCCTCCTTTTTCCCCAAGCTGCACGCTTGTTATGACAGAATCCAAAAACCTAATCTATAAAATTATCGAAAATATGTAATGCAAATTATCAAAATGGCATTGAAAAAGAGCTGCCTTATAAACCTACCCTTCAAAAAAAAAAAGATGCAGGAACCTGAGTAAAAGTAGCATGTAAACATTTCCAAATGACAGCTGCCAGGAACACAGCGTACTTCAAAAGGGGACTATGAAATGACTCCCTATAAAGTAAACATTGAAGTAGCTTAGCAACATGTACAGAACATTAAAGAGTCAAAGTGCTTGTTCAGCCATAGTTGTGAACCAGACCCTTAGATGCTGACTCTTCTACCGTCGATGTATCCCACATGGCCTTTGTACCAGATGTTTTTCCCAGCTGCACGGGCTTGCTCCATCTGTGGCCATGCTGCTGCGTGGGCATCCCTGTCGGCTTTACAGAAATCTCGCTTGAATCGGATCCCTGCTACTCTGCAGAATTTGGAGTTTTTGGTCAGCCTCCAAATTTCTTCACAGTGGTATCTCATGACAAACTGGAGAATAACCTGGCAGTTTCTTCCATTTTCACGTTTTCCCAGGCGGTGAACATTATCAACAATAGTGCCCATGGTCGTTGCCCACTGTGGTGCAATTTCTGACAGAATGTGGATTACCTCCTCACGGATCATTTCGTTATCCTTTTCTTTGATCCCGTGTATTTTAAGGTTCCAGCGCCTCTTGTACCTCTCCAGTTCAGTAATCCTTTCCTTTAGCTCTTCGTTTTCTTGTATAAGCTTGGGGATGTCTCTCTCAAAGCTCTGTAGTTTGGTCTGGCAATTTTTGATGTCAGCAGTATTAATTTCAACAAGACGAGTGATGCTGGCTACCATTGTGGCGGGCTCCCTTAACTGCGCTCCAAAATCATCAACTTTGATGGTTAGCTTTGTGATAGCATCTACCAAGTTGTCGTAAGATTGCTCTTGGGCGGTTTTCATCTTGGAAAGTGGCGGAGCAGAGGACTTTGTTGGGGTGACGGGAGAACTTTTTACCAGGACCGCTACTAACAGAGGTTTCCATCGGGGTGTAGTCGTGATCAGCAGTAGTTGTTGTTAGCTTAACGTTCATTTTCCCGCCGGACATGTTAGTCGGATTTGATTAGTTTCCTGTGACAGAAACTTGCGTTCAAAATCACCAATTGAACTTACTTGTGGGATAACCCCCACAACAGACTGGGACAAGCACAGCGCTCGACTAGAGCAATTAACATAACAGTGAAATGTGTGCATTAATGTCAACCCGCAGCCCAGCTTCATCTAGCTTTTCCCTGCTCAGTACTGTGACGTTAATGTGCCATTCATGCATTGTGTTCATGCTTCCTGCCCTTACTGTGTCTATAGACTGATAACAATATGTAGATGTGCCTTGTAACCTCTTTTGTCCTGCAGCTCCGGAGCAGAGGCGAATTCCGGCCAGTAATCTCCTTATTGTTATGTGTGTCTCTCAAATGCAAATGTCCATACCTACTGCTGTGAATGCTTTGTCTGTAACTGGGTATAAAAACTGCATATGTTCTGTAACTCATTCTCTCTTCTACTGCACGCATTGCCTATCTGCTGAAGAGCCTCCGGGCTCGCTCTGGCGCGCATGCATGGCGCCGGGGCGAGCTCCGTGATGGCGGTATGATTTAATAAACCTACTTAAAACCCTCAATTCGCTGCCTATTTTATCATCCGCCACATTACTTGCTTTAAAGCTGTCAGCTCTGAAAATGTTTTCAGTCTGAATATGAGTTATTGTCCAAGTTTCGGGGCTGGAGAATGCGGGTTTAGAAGAGCGAACTGGTCAGGATCGCCATCTTCCGGAAGTTCACCTGGAAGAGAAAATTGCTCCAAGCAGCATCCATTTTGAGCCACGGCGATGGAGATTAGGAAGTCAGCTCTCGAGTGGGGTCGATGGGAGCAGTCTCTGCATCGTTTTCGGTCGGCCCGGCGGCTGCACACACCGCGGGCTCCCGGATCCTCTTCGGAAAAGGCGAATCGACCCGTGTGCAGAAAAGTGTTTTTGTCATGGAGGAGGGCCGTCAATTAAAATGCACGCAGCCGTCGGACTAATGCAAGCTGCAGCGGTGGAGCACTTACTCCCTGACTTTGGTTTCTGATTTTAATTCATTTGAGACGCACAATCACGGAGCAAAACTACTTTAAAAAAACAAGCAAAACAAAAAAAAGAAAAAGAGAGCGCTCCTCGCAGTGTTACACTTTCCCAATAAACTCAAAACGTTTTGAACGTGTAATAATGCGTAATAATTTCGCTCAGGACCAAATATGCGTTGCAGGTGATAACCCGCGTAACAGTCATGCTTTGTTTTTAATTTATTAATCTAATTTTCCGACCCCCCTCCTCCATAGGCCGCTCGGGTGTTAGTCGAAACCTCGTTGTAGAGTCATGCGCTGACCCCGCAGAGCGGCGCTCTCGCCGGCCCGCAGCCTGTCGCTCCACCGGCTGCTCAGCTGCGAGGACGTCATCTTTCTTTTTTTATCGCCCGCTCTCCCGCCTCCCTCCCTGTGTCTTTCTTCCTTTTCTTTTTTAATTCCTCTTTCTTCTCCCCCTCCTCTCCTTTTCTCGCACCGCCGTGTCCCACTTGCCCTTAAAGGGAGCGGGTCGAAGGAAGCAGAAGTGAATGAGACCCTGGTCCACCGGATCTCCACTGAAGTCTGGAACCCCATGAACCAGTCTCTCCAGTAGTCTGCGTTCTGTCTTCCATGGATCCCCACCAGCTTGCGGTCCTTCAATCAGCAGTACTTCATCCATGAAGGACACAAGCCCCATGAACTAAGCCGTTTCACTGGAATCTCTTGACGTGCACCTGGTCGGTGCCGAGATGCGGTCTGGTTACTGCTGGCCAGCCTCCCAGCTCACTGCCAGCACCAGTGAAACACGCTGCCATTAACTCGTGAGTTTATCATGAGTCCACGTGCCAAATGTGCTTCGGTCCCGGGACGCTGTAGGGCCTTCCAGTGAGTCTGCCAGCCCGTCTCTGCTGGACCCCTTCTGGGTCCACAAATGACTGCACACACCATGCTCCTACCGACCCGCAGTCCTGCACACCTGCAGCTCATCATTCCGTATCCATGGAGACGCCCTGGGCCGCCAAACTGCTCAGCTGCTGAGGAACCACAGACCATAGATATAAAATGCTAGATTGGCAGTAGGTCACTGGAGCGCGAGATTTACGGCCGCCATATTGGTACAGGAATCACAACAAATCCACAGCTCAGCTTAACGCACAACACTCTGATTATGTCTTCATTTCTGTCACCATGGGATGAGACGCCGGGTTTTCCGGCGCTCAGACCAGTCCCTTCTCATCGCTGTCTCTCATTGGGCAGCGTTACAGGACGGCTGGGGCCCAATTAATCCTCATCAGCTGAGGCGCTGCTAATGAGGATAAAAAGGAGCAGCTTTGATCACTCTGGGCTGCGACTTAAGCACTGTTATGCTGGAACCCTTACGGTAAGTGTCGAGTATTTGTTTTTAAATAATTTAATGGCGTGTTGTCAAAAATAAAGGTAAAAACTCTGATTTTCATTTGGGAGGTCACTGATTTCTGTACATGCATGACTGCCGTGAGTGTAATATATCCATCCATCCATCCATCCATCTTCTACCGCTTTTCCGGAGGTCCGGGTCGCGGAGGCAGCAGTTCAAGCAGAGAAGCCCAGACTTCCCTCTCCCCAGCCACCTGCTCCAGCTCTTCAGAGGGGATACTAAGGCGTTCCCAGACCAGCTGGGAGACATAGTCTCTCCACCGAGTCCTGGGTCTGCCCCGGGGTCTCCTCCCAGTGGGACGTACCTGAAACACCTCAAGTGGGAGGCGTCCAGGAGGCATCCTAATCAGATGCCCATACCACCTCAACTGACTCCTTTCAATGTGGAGGAGCAGCGGTTCTACTCTGAGCCTCTCCCGGATGACTGAGCTCCTCACCCTATCTCTGGGGGTGAGTCCAGCAATCCTACGGAGAAAGCTCATTTCAGCCGCTTGTGTCCGCGATCTCGTTCTTTCGGTCATTACCCAAAGCTCGTGACCATAGGTGAGAGTAGGAACGTAGATTGACTGGTAAATCGACAGCTTTGCCTTAGAACTAAGCTCCCTCTTCACCACAACAGACCGGTACAACGTCCGCATCACTGCAGATGCTGCTCCAATCCGTCTGTCAATCTCTCGCTCCATTTTCCCCTCACTCGTGAACAAGACCCCAAGATACTTAAACTCCTCCACTTGGGGCAGGAGCCTGTCCCCAACCCGGAGAGGACAATCCACCTTTTTCCGGCTGAGGACCATGGACTCGGACTTGGAGGTGCTGATTCTCATCCCAGCCGCTTCACACTCAGCGGCAAACCGTCCCAGCAAGAGCTGTAGGTCATTGCTGGATGAAGCCAACAGGACAACATCATCTGCAAACAACAGAGATGAGATCCTGTGGTCACCAAGCATGACACCCTCCATTCCCTGGCTGCGCCTAGAAATCCTGTCCATAAAAATTATGAACAGGATCGGTGACAAAGGGCAGCCCTGGCGGAGTCCAACTCTCACTGGGAATGACTCCGACCGAGTGTTGGCAATACGAACCAAACTCTCACAACGGTCGTACAGAGACCGAATAGCTCGTAACAACAAGCCCGATACCCCATACTCCCGAAGCACCCCCCACAAAAATCCACGAGGGATGTGGTCAAATGCCTTCTCCAAGTCCACAAAACACATGTAAACTGGTTGGGCAAACTCCCACGAACCCTCAAGAATTCTCGAGAGGGTAAAGAGCTGGTCCGATGTCCCACGGCCAGGACGAAAACCACATTGCTCCTCCTGAATCCGAGGTTCGACCAACGGCTGGACTCTCCTCTCCAGTACCTTGGCATAGACCTTCCCAGGGAGGCTGAGGAGTGTGATCCCTCTAAAGTTGGAGCACACCCTCCGGTCCCCTTTTTTGAAGAGAGGAACCACCACCCCGGTTTGCCATGCCAAAGGCACTGCCCCCGACCTCCACGCAATGTTGCAGAGGCGTGTCAACCATGACAACCCAACAACATCCAGGGCCTTGAGGTACTCAGGGCGAATCTCGTCCACCCCCGGGGCCCGGCCACCAAGGAGATTTTTAACCACCTTGGTGACCTCAGCCCCTGTGATAGGCGAGTCATCCCCCTCGTCCCCAAACCCTGCTTCCTCTGTGGAAGGCGTATCAGTGGGATTGAGGAGATCCTCGAAGTATTCCTTCCACCGCCTGACGATATCCCCAGATGAAGTCAACAGTGTCCCATCCGCACCATACACAGTGTGGACGGGGAGCTGCTTTCCCCTCCTGAGCCGCCGAACAGTTTGCCAGAATCTCTTTGAAGCCAACCGAAAGTCTTGTTCCATGGCCTCACCGAACTCCTCCCATACCCGCGTTTTTGCTTCAGCAACCACCTGAGCTGCACTCCGCTTGGCCTGCCGGTACACCTCAGCTGCTTCGGGAGTCCCACAAGCCAACCAAGCTTGATAGGACTCCTTCTTCAGCTTAATGGCCCCCCTCACCACTGGTGTCCACCACTTGGTTCGGGGGTTGCCACCACGAGATGCACCGACCACCTTGCGGCCGCAGCTCTGGGCCGCCGCTTCAACAACAGAGGTGGAGAACATGGCCCATTCAGACTCCATGTCTCCAGACTCCCTCGGAATGTGGTTGAAGTTCTTCCGGAGGTGGGAGTTGAAGACCTCCCGGACAGGGGCCTCAGCCAGACGCTCCCAGCACACCCTCACTATACGTTTGGGTCTACCAGGTCTGAATGGCTTCCTCCCCTGCCATCGGATCCAGCTCACCACCAGGTGGTGATCAGTTGACAGCTCTGCACCTCTCTTTACTCGGGTGTCCAAGACATACGGTCGCAGGTCTGATGATACGATAACAAAATCGATCATCGACCTGCGACCTAGGGTGTCCTGGTGCCAGGTGCACATATGGACACCCTTATGCTTGAACATGGTGTTCGTTATGGACAGACTGTGGTTAGCACAGAAGTCCAATAACTGAACACCACTCGGGTTCAGATCGGGCAGGCCGTTCCTCCCAATCACCCCTCTCCAGGTTTCACTGTCGTTGCCCACATGCGCATTGAAGTCCCCCAGTAGGACAATGGAGTCTCCAGGAGGAGTACCCTCCAGCACCCCAGTCACAGACTCCAAAAAGGGTGGGTACTCTGAAACATCATTTGGTGCATAGGCACAAATGATGGTCAGGACCCGTTTCCCAACCCGAAGGCGTAGGGAAGCAACCCTTTCGTCCACCGGGGAAAACTCCAATATAGAGGTAGCAACGTGGGGCGATACAAGAATACCCACCCCTGCTCGTCGCCTCTCGCCCCCGGGGCAACTCCAGAAAAGGCCAAGCTCCAGCCCCTCTCCAGGAGACTGGTTCCGGAACCGGAGCTGTGTGTTGAGGTGAGGCCGACTATATCTAGCCGGTATCGCTCAACCTCGTACACCAGCTCAGGCTCCTTCCCCACCAGAGAGGTGACATTCCACGTACCAAAAGCCAGTTTAGAAAGCTTGGGATCAGTCCGCCAAGGTCTCCGCCTTTGACCGCCACCTAATCCACATAGCACCGGACCCCCATGATCCCTCCTGCAGGTGGTGAACCCACTGGAGGGCAGACCCATGTAACTCCTTCGGGCTGAGCCTGGCCGGGTCCCATGGATGGAAACCCGGCCACCAGACGCTAGCCTTCGAGCCCCTCCCCCAGGCCTGGCTCCAGGGTGGGGCCCCGGTAACCCCATACCGGGCGGGGTACACTGAATCCTTGATGTAGAATTTATCATGAGAGTCTGTTGGATCGTTCTTAGTCTGGCCCTTCACCCAGAACCAGTTTGTCTTGGGAGACCCTATCAGAGGCAAATTGCCCCCGGACAACATAGCTCCTGGGATCACTGGGGCACGCAAACCCCCCCACCACGATAAGGTGACGATCCATGAGGAGGTAATATATATTGTAATTCAGTATCGATAGTTATGGCAATATTTCTCATGTGATATTAGTATACAGTGTTACATTGTGTTCTTTGTTACTGGGTCAGTATTGGTAGCCAATATTATCAACAATGAACTTTGGGTTCTTGTAACTAGTTTGGTAGTTACTCAAATAGCGTGAGGATAGTTTTTCTTTTTCCTGTATACACTTGGCCTAATGAAAGATTTAGGTTTATCAAACCGTCTTTACACAATAATTACACATATATGTGTACAAACATCTACCTCCTGTATCAGACCAACATCATGAAGGTTTGCAGATAGTAATTTACAGATATTGTGGCACATATGTTTGGTTCATATTTCCCACAAGAGTGTGGCACATATGTCTGGTTCATATCTTCCACAAATGTATGGCTTATGTGGATTAGGGCTTCACATCTGGAGGAACAAAGAGTCTGGATCGACGGGGGCCGACAGGAGATGTCGAGGAGGTGTGAAGTCAGACCCTTGTCTCAGAGAGGAGGCCCTGGGGGCATCTCCGGAACATCGGAGAATAAGAGACAATGGTGAATCTTCAGAGACTTGCATTGTGATTAAATGTTTGCAGAAGCACCATGTGACTTGAGTTCTTAATCCCCCGGAGGTATAAGAATGTGATGTAACATGATTCTGCCTCTTCTTTCTATTTGAGAATGTTGGATGATTGTGTTCTGCAATAAAGCCGAACCTGAGGAATGAACTCAGTCTCATCATTGAACACAATTTCCACAATATGTTATTTGAAAATTGAAACTTTACAGATAGAACTTTACAGATAGAACTTTACATTACCTATTTCACATTTGTCTATTACAGGGAGGGGGTACAAGAAGATCTGGTGATGATTAATGCAGTCATATCTCATAGACATTATTATTTCTGTCTTATATTACATTTTGCCTGACATTACTATAAATATTTGCTATGATGGATAGGAGGGGACAGGGTGGATATTACGTGTGATGATGATGGTGATGACGGTGGGCTGGGCTCTGGGTTAAATTAATAAAGCCTACATCTACTGCTTTAAACTGTGTTTTGATTCAATTAACACTTCACCTCACTTTGCAATTGATTAATATGAGCTTGCTGCTTTCATGTTGAGTGCATTATTCTATGCAATAAATTTAATAAATTTGTAATGAACATTGGTGTATTGTATAAATTTATGTGGGCCTAAAATCAATAAGAATTTCAAATTGATTTTAAACAACTATACAGATCCAGGTAGATGGGGGGGGGGGGGTGTATAATGTCTGTCTAGTTAAATGAAGAAACTTGAATAATTGATTTGTAATTTTTTATTCTCTTTATTTCAAAGTTGACATATCTGGGCCAATTTGTATAGCACAGGCTGAAATATTTCTTTGATAAACATTTTTGACAATTGGGGGGGGGGGGCAATAAGCTGGTTGCCTGGGGTGGCAAATATAACAAATACAGCCCAGGACAAAGTATGAATTAATCAGTTTCGGCCATATATTTATGCATAAATGGCCACAATGAAAGAGGTAGGCTTAATTATTAATCGGGGGTATGGTAACTTCTTTTTCAGCTCATTTGACAGTTCTTGATTGAGACACTGCAAAATGCCATAATTTAATAATTATGAAGCTCTTAAACACCTAATATTTATGCAGATTATGCTGAAAGTAAACCACTATGCGCTGTGTTGTACTGTGTTGTAAACATGTTCACTGAAGCCTGTCAAACGTTTAACAAAGGAGAATGACCCAAGCAGGTGTCTGCACTGGACCACAGGGATATGCTACAGATATCCTGTACCAAGATGGCGGACGCGCGTCACGCCACCGCAAGCACGGACTGGCCAGCGCTGCCAATCTAGCCTTTTATATCTATGCCACAGACTGTATTCTGGCGCTGCAGCCGCCTGCGTCACCGCCAGGGCGGCTACGGCAAGCCCTAAGGGCCACGCGCACACACAACACATTACGGAGTTTGTTTCAGTTTCTCATCAGAGTGAGTAACGATGAATCAGGTGATCACAAAAACAGAAGCAAAAAACAACAACCCTGGGGTATATAAGCCTTTTCAAATGTGTGCTTTAAAACAGATAATTAAGTGTGGTATAAAATGTGATCCTTACGCATTAATTTCGGTTTGTGTGTTCTGAGAACATTCCAGATCGCGTTCATAGTGATTTGTGCAATATATATATGGACAAAAGGTTTCCTGACAATTGTATAAATCATTCTTGTTTTGGGCCCTTTGTTTCTGTGTCCTGTACCGTTTATTACTGTAATTCAGTTTTGTCTTTACATTTTTTCACCGATACGTGATGACATCGCATTGGGTGGGTCACGTGAGATGTCATGACGTCACGGAACCCTGTGACTCGGTTGCGGTAGTGTTGGTTTTAGGCGCAGCGACCGGAGGCCCTAATTGATAAAAGGTTAACCTAACGCATATTTAAGTGCCGTTTTGTCCCCGGCAGAGCCACCATGACAGCGGCGGTCTTCTTCGGCTGCACCTTCATCGCCTTCGGCCCAGCCATCTCCCTGTTCGTCTTCACCATCGCCCGGGAGCCGCTAAGAGTCATTTTCCTCATAGCTGGGTGAGCATCAACCTTGATTGGCAGTAGCGGGGTGGTTTACTCGTTTTACTACAGCTGTGGCAGACACGCCGTTCTGCCGGAGTGGAATTTGATCAGTCTGGGCTTGGCGAGCATTAGCTTCGAGCTAGCTAACGGAGCACTTCCCTAGCTAGCTAACGGAGCACTTCCCTAGCTAGCTCCGAGCTGCTGGAGTCCATGAAGGAGTTGTTGTTGTTGTTTCTAGTTTGGAGTGCAGCCGTTCAGCCGATGGCTGGGCTGATCGCTTGATGTGCCATCAAAGGGTTAGCGATAGATGCAGCTTGATTTTTATTCAATGCACGCCTTTATTTTTAAGACAAAAAGGTACTTGTCCCACCTACCAAAATTTGAACAATTTTGTAAACTTAAATTTTTTTTTTTGCACCTTTGAAAAGACGGGATCAGGTCAAGTGGACCCCGGACCACTTCTTGGTGACCGGGAAAGTCTTTCCCACAGTTTGACATCAATTCTTCTGGTTGTTCTCCTTCGCGTTTACGTTCACTGTTTCAGTGTCGGATCACTGCCGCCTACCGGCTGGAGGATGGCATGCTCTGTTAATTATCCCTGTGCGCTTGCATGCATATTTTATTATATAGCGATGAAGCAAAAACTTGCAAATTATATCATGTAGGATCCTTAACTGAAGTCTTAACCCTTCAGTTCACCAGACTAGTCTGCATGATGATACTAGCCGTGGTACAGACATCAACACAGGAGACGATGACGGCCAAAGAGCAGCGTTGAACACCAAGAAGGAGAACAAGGATTTGTGTAAAACTGTTGGAAAGACTTTCCCGGTCACCAAGAGGTGTAAAAGTATGTGTGTGTGTATACACAGTCATGTGAAAAAATTAGGACACCCCTTTAAACAGGCAGTTCTTTATTAAGAAATGTTCATATATCTATGTCTAACCTTGTTTTTGTGTTTTTTAAAATTTATTTTAGCCATTTTAAGTCGGAATGGATGGGGGGTCCTAATTTATTCCCCACTATTTGTTTAGAATTACATTTTGCAGAAAATTTGAAAAGTCTATAATTCATTTTTAATTGTTTAGTTCTATTACATGAATCTCCCAGTATTTTTAACATTGATATTAAATATCCATATGTACAAATATGTTAAAAAACACAGGCTGATGCAGGGTGTCCTAATTTTTTCACATGACTGTGTATATATATGTACAGTATATATATATATATATATATATGCAACTGCTACGCACTCACAGTATTCATGGACAGTATATACACACCGCTGTTTGCAACTCTTAGTAACATATACTGTGACTCATATACATAAGGCACAACATACATAACCATAGTACAGACACATACTATATACACACTTACAGTGGAGGATATATATATATAAACCTACCTGGCCCTATGTGGAAATGGTAATTGCCCCCATTTTACATCATGGGTGGCATCATGTGTGTATAAACCACTTGTGGTGCGGAGATGTACAGACCGTTAACAAGCACTGCTCGCCCGACGTGTAGTTTTTACTGCTGAAATGCCGTCCCTATTATTTACCGAGGGAATTTACTGCTGTGTTTTTGTCCGCTGTATACATCTGTCCACAGAGCAACTACATAGTAGCGCTAAACAAACTCCACAAGGTCATCAGTGCAGTAGAGACGAAACATCCTGATGCTGTTTTTAGTGTTGCTGGCGACTTGAACCAGTGCAGTTTACGGACTGTACTCCCCAAATATTACCAGCATGTGGGCATTCCCACCCGCAATAAAAACACAATGGATCATGTTTATGCCAACATAAGTGGCGCCTACAGAGTGGCACCCCGCCCCCACTTCAGACAGTCAGAACACATCTCACTGTTTATGTACCCAGCCTACAGACAAAAGCTGAAACAAACAAACACAGTTATTAAGTAAATTAAGCGCTGGACTCCAGAGACTGAGAACATCCTACAAGACTGTTTTGCCTGCACAGACTGCGATGTGTTTAAAGGTCTGATGACACGTTTTTGACTTCATCTATTTTTCAACACATAATACAATATGACGAAATAGGTTGGTCTGTGCTGTTCTAAGTCAAACAGGCTTTTTTTCCACACGACTATCCGACATTTTCATGAGCGCCACGTCACCAGTTGCGTCAGTGGCTGGAAAACCCCATGGCCATGTTGTGATGTCATCGACAGAACACAGCCCTTAGCTGCCCTTTGTACACAGAGGATGAAAGTGGGAGAAAACCTCAACGATGGTTCCAACACATGTAGTCTGGAATTGGGTTGTGTTGTCCAATCTTCAGACGATTATAGTTCAGAAGAATGGGATGATAAGGTCTGATGCCCCCAGATTCTTCATTATCGGTTTGAGCCGTGCCAAGCGGGCATCGTGCCTAGCGAGTCAGACTCAGAGAGTGACGGTGGAGAGGCACACGTGCCCACCGCAGGAGCAGTGACAAACACACGGCAGGGTAACACCGAGTGTTATGCTTTTGTTACAGATATTGCCACAAATTATTTCTTCATAAA
This sequence comes from Pholidichthys leucotaenia, assembly GCA_020510985.1. NCBI lineage: Eukaryota > Metazoa > Chordata > Actinopteri > Cichliformes > Pholidichthyidae > Pholidichthys > Pholidichthys leucotaenia. Next base: position 221,940,343 of record CM035837.1, read on the forward strand.
TATAATTTATTTAAACCCGATTTTTTTTTAATAAAATCATAGCAGTGTATTCTCTGTGGCTCAGGCATCGGGTTTATTATGGATTATCTTTTGAGTTCTTGTTGTTTTTATGTTTTGTACATGTGTTTTATGTGCTGTTTTGACCCACCTTCAGGTGGACACTGTCCAAGATTCGCCAGTCTGACCACGCGCCCGCTCTCTTTGACAGTCAGCTGTTCATGTTTTGTGTGTATCATCTGCCGTGTTGTCAGCCAGCCAATATTGCCAACACTATCACGACGTGTTAGCCACTCCACACAGCTGTGGTTCTGTTGCGCCCCTTGAAGCAATGTCAGCCCTGGGGTGCAACCGTGATTAACACGTCCCCTCTCCATGTTCGCTGGGCGACGTCGGCCCCAAATGCCAACTGTAAGTGTTTCTGTTTATTTTTGTAAGTCTTCACCTTTTTGGGAACTGTTGTCATCAGTCTTATGTTCAATACATGTGCTGTGGTGAATCCTGCGCGTAAATCCATTCATCCTTCCCCTCCTTGTGCGTTTCTTGTCATGACCCTCCGTGCATTCTTAAGCAGGGCACGGAGAGGGTGGATGAAATAACGAGGATTTACGTGCAGGTTTCACCACAGCACATTTAATACAGAAAGACAGATAATTCCCAAAAAGGTGAAGACACACAAAAAAACACAAACACACTTACTGATGGCGTTCGGGGGCCAGCATTGCCCAGCGAATGAATGAGAGGAGACATGTTAGCCACAGGTGCGCTCCAGAGCCGACATCGCTTCAAGGATGCTCAAGAACCACAGCGAACATGGAGTGACTAACACATCGTGAGAGTGCTGAAAATACTGGCAGACTAACAGCAAAGATGACAATGCTATGGACCATCAGTGTATGACTGGCAAACGGCTGCTAAGTACACGCACTGCTGGTGATGGTGTGATGAGAAGCACCTGGGCGAGGACCAGGAAACATGATCAGCAGGAGTTTGAGTCAGCTGGTGATGATGAGAGAGGGGATGTGGCCGGACCGGTGAGATGTCAGCATGCGCTCACAGAAAGTAGGTCAAAGCTGCGCGTAAATCTATTAATCCTTCCCCTCCTCGTGCGCTCCTCCTGCGTAAAAGCGCACGAGGAGGCTTATGACAGTTGGAGCTGAAGCGTGTGATGTGGTCTTTCAGGGCCTGCTGTTTATCTATGCTTGCGACACAACGTGAAGGCATAGCCATAAAATTAAAACAAGAAACTGTGAGCTACAAAGCTGCTGTCAGTCAACAACACTGGCATCCGTTCTGTCGCTTACATCATGGTGGTGCCGCCCTTCATTCAGTGGGCGGCACCACAGTCCAGTCAGCGGCTGTGTTTTTTTTGATGATAACTAGTTTATGCAGGCACGGTTGTAAATATTATATTGATCATCGACAATGACTTTTGGGTTTACTCAACATGCTAAAAAATATCAAAATCGTGTCATCAGACTTTTAAAGCTACAGCCATTCAAGAGGACTCTTCTGTTAACATACAGGACTACGCTGAATACGTGACTAGGTACATCAGCACGTGCGTTGATACCATTGTACCCACCACACAGGTCAGGAAGTTCCCCAACAAGAAGCCCTGGATCAGCAGTCAGGTACGTCAGATGCTGCGTGCTCGCTCTCATGCATTTAAATCAGGCTGTGAGGTCAAGTACAAAGCTGCAAAGTATGGACTGAGGAAGGCTGGAACAACAGGCAAGAGGCAGTACAGAGGAAAGCTGGACAGCCTCTACTCCACTCCTGACCCGGGGCGCATGTGGCAAGGCCTACCACACATCACAGACTACAAGAGGACCAACAGCAACACCACTAACTCTACAGACAGCCTGCCAGACGATCTCAACATCTTGTACACCCGCTTCGAGACCATCAGCCACAGCACAAAGAAGAGACACACATTCACATACCCACTAAGAGTCTCACCAGACCAGGTAAACAAAGCACTGAGGAATATCAACCCCCACAAGGCAGCAGGACCAGACGGCATCCCTGGGCAGGCCCTCAGAGCATGTGCTGCAGAGCTGACTGATGTTCTCACAGCAATCTTCAACCTCTCCCTCAATCAGAATATAGTCCTCTCCTGCTTTGAAATGACAACCATCATCCCCATCCCCGAAAGGAGCCCGCTGGCCTGTCTGAATGATTACAGACCGGTAGCACTCACTCCAATCATCATGAAGTGCTTTGAGAGAGTGGTGCTCCCCCTCATTCAGGACAGCATACCGGGCACCCTGGACCCCCTGCAGTACTCCTACCGGCCCAACAGGTCCACCTCAGATGCCATCGCTGTAGCACTCCATTATTCTCTCTCCCACCTGGAAGATAATGACTCGTACATTAGGATGCTCTTTGTCGACTACAGCTCCTCCTTCAACACGGTCATCCCCCACAAACTCACTGACAAACTGTCTTCACTTGGCCTGCACCCCACCCTCTGTGACTGGCTACTGGACTTTATGACTGTCAGGCCGAAGACTGTCAGGATGGGTTACAGGACCTCAGCAAGCATCATCACAAACACAGGTGTCCCACAGGGTTGTGTTCTCAGCCCCATCCTCTACAGCCTCTTCCCCCATGACTGTGTTGCCTCCCACAAGGACAACATCATCCTAAAGTTTGCGGATGACACAGCAGTGATAGGACGCATCACTGGTGATGAAGCATCCCACAGGAGGGAGATGGCCAACCTGGTGTCATGGTGTGAGGACAACAATCTCACCCTCAACACGGACAAGACAAAGGAAATGATGGTGGACATGAGGAAAGGGAGGAGGAGACCCCATCAGCCACTGTTCATCGGGAAGCTTGAGGTGGAGAGGGTGAGCAGCTTTAAAATACCTGGGCATCCACATCAGCAAAGACCTTACGTGTGCACTCAACACCACAGAGCTGGTTAAGAGAGCTCAACAGCAGCTGTACTTTCTGAGGAGGCTGAAGAAGTTTGGCATGTCTTCCAGGATCCTCAACAATTTCTACAGCTGCATCATCACTGCATGGTCCGGCAGCACTACTGCCCTGGACCACAAACGCCTGCAGACAGTGGTGAAGACAGCGGAGAAGATCATCAGGGCTCCACTCCCCTCTCTGCAGAGCATCTACCACTGCAAAGTCCAAAAGAGAGCTGACGCCATCCTCGGGGACCCCACCCACCCCCAACACAGACTGTTGACACTTCTACCCTCAGGCCGGAGGTACAGAAGTGTGAAATGCAGGACAGCCAGACTGAAGAACTCCTTCTTTCCCACTGCCATCGGACTCATGAACAGACAACAACTCCCAAAACTCTGTAACACAGCTTTGCATATAGGAACTCACACACCGGCTTCTAAATTTGCACACTGCTCACCTGTACAGCAGATATAGTATCACCTGTCTGATGTCCATGTCATCTCTGCTGCTACTTATCAATAATTTGTAATTATATACTGCTTGTTGCACAGTGTTCATTTGCACACTGTACATAGGTTCATGCCATCTCGGGTTCACATCATCTCTGATATCAATATGCCACTATCACTTTAGTCATCCGGGGACTTCATTTTCATTCCTCTACTGCCTAACTGTGTGTTGGTGTGTGTGTCTTAGCATCCATCAGTACTAGGATTGAGTTACTGCGTTAGTGTGTCATGACCTATTGGAATTGATGTTTCTGTACCTTTAACTTTACATTCGTTTGGAGAGCAAAGTAAGAATTTCATTGCTCAGGAAATGTAGCATTTCTTAACTGTGCACATGATAATAAAGCCTTTGAACCTTGAATCATGAATTATGAATTAACTGTAATTAACCCCATTTTTTGGAAAGCTGAGTTCAGTTTCAGTAGCTACACCCAAGTCTGATTACTGCCTGACTTGTTGAATGAAGAAATCACTGAAATGGAACCTGTCTGACAACCTGAAGTAGGCTATAAGATCTCAAACATCATCATCTCCAGCGGAGATGAAGCTGAGTACAGAGGGCTTATCCAGGACTTCGTGGACTGGTGCCATCGGAACTGCCTCCAGATCAACGCTTGGAAAACTAAGGAGCTGGTGGTGGACTGCCGCAGGCAAGGACAACCCCTCACAGCACCAGTAAATATACAGGGAACAGACATCGAGATGGTGACATCCTGTAAGTACCTGGGTGTTCATCTGAACAATAAACTAGACTGGTCACACAATACTGACGCACTCTACAAGAAGGGACAGCGCAGGCTGTTCCTACTGAGGAGACTCAGGTCTTTTGGTGTACAAGGGGCGCTGCTGAAGACATTCTATGACACGGTGGTGGCATCAGCCATCACTTTTGGAGTGGTCTGCTGGGGCAGTGGCATTACAGCAGCCGATAGGAAGAGACTGAACAAACTGATCAAGAAAGCTAGCTCTGTCCTGGGGCAGCGCCTTGACCCAGTGGAGGAGATGGGAAAGAGAAGGATGGTGGCTAAACTGTCATCTCTGCTGGAGTCCGAGTTCCACCCTATGCAGGACATACTGAATGCACTGAGGAGCTCATTTAGCAGCAGACTACATCATCCTAGGTGCGCAACCGAGAGGTTTCCCAGGTCCTTCCTACCTACGGCTGTCAGACTGTACAACCTAAGCAGGGCTGCTCGCAGAGATAGCAAAAAGACGTGACAACCTAATAGTTTTGAATGCAAAAGACGCAATAGACTTACACAATGGTCCCCTCCGGTATACAACTAGGAAAATACCGGTCGCTATGGAGGGTGAGAATATGTATGGGTACATAATCATACTATGTAGGATAACTAAGTAGACGGTTGTGCTGTTTCATTCCATTTAGCTACAGTGCTCCACACGGTGTGTGTTTATATATTTACATATTTATTCCATCTAGCTACAATGCTCTGCACTTTGTGTGTTTATATATCTACATATTTATTCCATCTAACTACAATGCTCCGCACTGTGTGTTTATATATTCATATATTCCATCTAGCTAAAGTGCTCCACACTGTGTGTTTATATATTTACCTCCGCCAGGCCGAAGGCCAGGAAGAGGTTATGTTTTTGCCGGGGTTTGTCTGTCTGTCTGTTTGTTTGTCTGGTGGTTAGCAAGATAACTCAAAAAGTTTTGGACGGATTTCGATGAAACTTTCAGGCATTGTTGGAAATGGTACAAGGAAGAACTGATTAAATTTTGGGGATGATCCGGATCACCGTCTTGATACAGGAATTTTTTAAAGGATTCTTTAACATTGTCAGATACGGCCATTTTCAACATGTGTGCAGGGGCAATAGAGGGCGCTGCTCGTCGTGTGTGACGAACACAAACTCCGCCTTCTTCAAAGTTTTAGGCACAAAAGCACGCGGAAAACAGTGGTGGCCAGGGCCCGCCAGCGTGCCTGTGTTTGCGCTATGCTGCAAAACCTGAGACGGCCAGCTGTCCAGCGCCGGATTATTTGGCAGAAATTCCCCGGCCAGCCATAGGGGCTGCGCAAAAACCAGCTCTCTGCCGGGGAAGTTTCCAAATCCTCTTTTTTCCACGGAGCGCAAACCCAATAAAACCCACGGCAACCATTATCGCACCTTCTTTTGTCCTGCGGCTCCGGAACAGAGAGGAATCCCTGCGCCAGTAATGCTGCGCCTGATATGTGTGACTCTAATACTAAAACTGACTGCATTGGGGATTTTTGACCTGAAGTCGCACTTTGCTACACAGCGCCACAAAAACTTTGTAGCCAAATTCGATGGATGGATGAACATTTTCAGCCAGTGAGAGAACCGACGCCTTCCAAATCCAATGCATCACTAGCAGAAGTGATGTTTTGTCATTTTGTGGCAGAGCACAATCTACCCCCATTGGTGGCAGATCACTTCAGTGATTTGGTGCCAACATTGTTTCCTGACAGCAAGAGCACTCAATTTTTTGGTGCTACTTGGCTTATTATTTTCACATTACCAAAAAGTTATGGCTCAAGATTGTGTCCATATAAGTGTACATTTGAATAAATATGTTTGAAATAGTTCATGTTGCACTTGCTGTTTGTTTAGTTTTTGTTTGTTTGTTTTTGCTTCAGTTTTCTTTCATCTGCTGATAAATACAGTTTTTAAGTACTCAGTACAGGTGTGAAAGCCCCCCCCCCCCAATAAGGGAGGCATGAGGTCAGTTCAGGTGTGAAAGCCCCCCCAATAAGGGAGGCATGACGTATGCCTTGACAGGTCGCAGCCTGCCACTTTGCAGATGCAGGAGATGGACACAACACCAACACTTCAGTTTATTACCTCCGCCAAGGAGGTAATGCTTTTACTACTGAACCACTAATCCTATCATTGTGAATCCAATTGCTAGTCATATGTTTTCATGCTCAAGGAATCTGAAAACGTACACACAAACACTGTATGGGGGGGAACTGTGGCGCTTGGCGGAGGTCTGCGCTCTCCGAGTGCTTTTCTAGTTACATATTTATTCCATCTAGCTACAATGCTCCGCACTGTGTTTATATATCTACATATTCACAGATTATTAAGATTATTATATCTACATATTCACCAGATTATTAAGTTTGCAGATGACACCACGGTGGTGGGACTTATTCAGAGGGATGAGGAATCAATGTACAGGGAAGCAGTGAGAGACCTGGAGGGCTGGTGCAGGGAGAACAATCTGGTGCTCAACGTGGACAAAACGAAGGAGATGATTATCGACTTCTGGCGGTCACAGCCTGAGCACGTCCCCCTCAGCATCGAAGGCCGTTTAGTGGAGAGAGTAGAGAACATCAAGTTCCTCGGAGTGCAGATCTCGCAGGACCTGACCTGGAGCAAGAATTCCTTGGAGATCAGGAAATGGGCTCAGCAGAGACTACACTTCTTGAGGAAACTCAAACAGGCCTCTCTCCCCATCTGCATCCTCAGGACCTTTTACAGAGGTGTGGTGGAGAGTGTTCTGACATACTGCATTGCTACATGGTACTCCAGCTGCAGTATGTCAGACAAAAAAGCCCTGCAGAGGATAGTCAAGGGGGCGGAGAGGGTAATTGGAGTCTCCCTCCCCTCTGTCCAAGAACTTTTTCAGAACCGTTGTAGGAGCAGGGCACTGAACATTGTCAAGGACCGTTCTCACCCTCTGCATAAACACTTTGAACTTCTTCCATCTGGTAAACGATTCCGGAGCATCAGAGGCAGAACCACCAGACTGATGAACAGCTTCCTCCCACAAGCTGTCAGGATGCTGAACAGCTGACCCGGAATCTCACATACACACTACTGCACCTATGAACATTTTGCATATTATAGTTAGTTATTCTTTTTCCCCAAGTATGTCTCAGGGATGTGTGAATGGATGGGGGGGTGGGGGTGGGGTGGGGGGTGGAGCTATGTGGGAGTGTGTCTTAATCATGCTGCTTCTTATATGGATGCCGAGAGAAACGCAATTTCATCTTGCCTGCACTACAGTTGTATGTACAGCAATATGACAATAAAGTTTGATTTGATATTCATTCCATCTAGCTACAATACTCCGCACTGTTTATTTATTGATATATCTATCCCATCTAGCTACAATGCTCCGCACTGTGTGTCTATATATATATTTATAATATAGTGGGGCAAAAAAGTATTTAGTCAGCCACCAATTGTACAAGTTCTCCCACTTAAAAGACGAGAGAGGTCTCCAATTTTCATCATAGGTATACCTCAACTATGAGAGACAAAATGAGAAAAAAAAAATCCAGAAAATCACATTGAAAGATTTTTAATGAATTAATTGGTAAATTCCTCGGTAAAATAAGTATTTGGTCACCTACAAACAAGCAAGATTTCTGGCTCTCACAGACCTGTAACTTCTTCTTTAAGAGGCTCCTCTGTCCTCCACTCGTTACCTGTATTAATGGCACCTGTTTGAACTCGTTATCAGTATAAAAGACACCTGTCCACAATCTCAAACAGTCAGACTCCAAACTCCACTATGGCCAAGACCAAAGAGCTGTCAAAGGACACCAGAAACAAAATTGTAGACCTGCACCAGGCTGGGAAGACTGAATCTGCAATAGGTAAGCAGCTTGGTGTGAAGAAATCAACTGTGGGAGCAATTGTTAGAAAATGGAAGACATACAAGACCACTGATAATCTCCCTCGATCTGGGGCTCCATGCAAGATCTCACCCCGTGAGGTCAAAATGATCACGAGAACGGTGAGCAAAAATCCCAGAACCACATGGGGGGACCTAGTGAATGACCTGCAGAGAGCTGGGACCAAAGTAAGAAAGGCTACATCAGAAACACACTACGCCGCCAGGGACTCAAATCCTGCAGTGCCAGACGTGTCCCCCTGCTTAAGCCAGTACATGTCCAGGCCCAACTGAAGTTTGCTAGAGAGCATTTGGATGATCCAGAAGAGGATTGTGAGAATGTCATATGGTCAGATAAAACCAAAATAGAACTTTTTGGTAAAAACTCAACTTGTCGTGTTTGGAGGAGAAAGAACACCATACCTACTGTGAAGCATGGGGGTGGAAACATCATACTTTGGGGCTGTTTTTCTGCAAAGGGACCAGGACGACTGATCCGTGTAAAGAAAAGAATGAATGGCGCCATGTATCGTGAGATTTTGAGTGAAAACCTCCTTCCACCAGCAAGGACATTGAAGATGAAACGTGGCTAGGTCTTTCAGCATGACAATGATCCCAAACACACCGCCCGGGCAACGAAGGAGTAGCTTCATAAGAAGCATTTCAAAATCCTGGAGTGGCCTAGCCAGTCTTCAGATCTCAACCCCATAGAAAATCTTTGGAGGGAGTTGAAAGTCTGTGTTGCCCAGCGACAGCCCCAAAACATCACTGCTCTAGAGGAGATCTGCATGGAGGAATGGGCCAAAATACCAGCAACAGTATGTGAAAACTTACAGAAAACGTTTGACCTCTGTCATTGCCAACAAAGGGTATATAACAAAGTATTGAGATGAACTTTTGTTATTGACCAAATACTTATTTTACCGAGGAATTTACCAATTAATTCATTAAAAATCCTTCAATGTGATTTTAAGGATTTTTTTTTTCTTATTTTGTCTCTCATAGTTGAGGTATACCTATGATGAAAATTGGAGACCTCTCTCATCTTTTAAGTGGGAGAACTTGCACAATTGGTGGTTGACTAAATACTTTTTTACCCCACTGTACCCATACATATTGTCACCCTCCATAGCGACTGATATTGTCCTAGTTGTATACTGTATATGTATACTTGCTGCTCTTGTTTTTTCTCTTGCCTTCTGATTGTTGCTCTGAGTGTTGCTATCCCTGTGCTGTTACAATCCTGGAATTTCCCCATTGTGGGACTAATAAAGGCTTATCTTATCTTAAAAAGCAACACATCCTACTGTGAGCTAAATAAATTCAAGAACAGATGAGAAACAAAAACCCAGGACAAGGTCTAAAGAACTGCAGGCCTCACTGGCCTCAGTTTGGACACTGGTCCATGATGGAACAATAAGAAAGAGACTGGGCAAAAATGGCATCCATGGGAGAGTTCAAAGACAAAAACTGCTGCTGGACAAAAAGAACACAAAGACTCGTCTCACATTTGCCAGAAAACATCTAGATGATCCTCAAGACTTCTGGGAAAATATTCTGGAGACTGACGAGGCAAAAGTTGAACTTTTTGGAAGACAGGTGTCCTGTTTTATCTGGCATAAAACTAACACATAATTTCATAAAAGAACATCGTACAAACAGTCAAGCATGGTGGTGGTAGTGTCATGGTCTGGGACGGCTTTGCTGCTTCAGGACCTGGACAGCTTGTCCTAACTGACAGAGCCATGAATTCTGCTCTCTACCAGAAAATCCTGAAGGAGAATGTCCGGCCATCAGTTCATGAAGCCCTCCAATGGGACAGAATTTAAACAATTCTGCACAGAAGAGTGGGTCAAAATTCCTCAACGACGATGTAAAAGACTCATTGCCAGTTGTTGGCACCAATGGTGGCACAACCAGTTATTAGGTTTAGGGGGCAATTACTTCTTCACATAGGGCCAGGTAGGTTTGGACGGCTTTTTTCTCTTAATAAATGGAACCATCATGTACAGGCATGAAATGCTGATTCTGTAAGGAGGAAAAAAAAAAAAAACAAAAAACGATCATTTTCATGTAGCAGTGGCGGGAACTACGGGGTGTGTGGACTGGAAACTGCAGCAACATACAGATTATTTAAGCAGGACAGCCCCCTTACAGGACCTTGCGTGGCTCTTGTCTCAGTGATGTTTTTGCCACTGTCTGAAAAATCACGTTCAAACAAGCTGCTGTCGGAGCTCATACACGAGCATGCACAGTCAGGATCATACACACTCCGCTCAGAAAGGAATAGCATGCTTTATGCCCTTTCAGTGCTCACTGGCCACGGTTACATGGGCAAAATTTCTTCAATCTGATTACAATTCAGATCAGAACTTTACGGTTTATATGGATCCTGAAAAAGCTGATCCGATTAGGACGTGCGTTTCCATGTGTCACACGTTTGAACGGACTAAATCATTTTGACATGTGCACAACATGTCCGACATTCCGAAAATAGTAGAAGAAGAAGAAGCAACTTCCGGTGTAAACAAACCCCGCTTCCTGTCTTTCTCTTTTTGAACTGGATCTGTATTGTGTTATTCAGACTGTACTTTTGCTTCTGCTGGTCTCTGTAAGGTTCCAAGGTTGTCATAGCCAGGAGTGGCACTGGGGTTAAGCTCCCAGTGCTTATAAAATGCTCCTTATGGCGTGCGTCTCAAAAAGCCTCTGACATCTAAGTCCAACTCCTAGCCTGCCTGTGTGGTTTAGTCTCTAAGCCCAGCGGAACTGCTTTTACTAATAGGAGAAGGGGCGAGGGCGGATCTCTGGCGCCTTAAAACCAGATGCTTCGGGTAGATGGTGGCTCGTCAACCTGGGAAGGTAGCCCATCTATGGGAAGGTAAACCCTGATTTCAAACCTCCGCTGGATGGGCAACATCCTCCATATCCTCCTGCCCAGGCTTGAATCCTACCAACGCCCAACGCTGGAAGGTAGAACACCGGATCACTGGAGAGGACACTCCAGCTTCGCCTTTGGTGTAGACAAAACATGGGGAATGACAGTTACCGGTTATAAGCCACCGCTCAATTGGCATAGAGCGCGGCGCCAGGGGTTGTTCTCGATGGTGGGAGGGATCAGCGGATCTCACTGGACAGCTACCGCCCGCCTCAAGCTGGGCAGCCCCCAGCCAATAAGGTGTTGTCCCACCACAGCCTGCTTTCCTCATTGGGTGCATGGAGATGAGGAGAAGTCCGAACGGCAGGCTGAGTACCTTCGCACCAGGCAAGACAACAAAACAAAAGAGACCAACTCTAAAACTGGGAAATTGGAACGTCCGCACTATGATGACAGGACTCGCTGCTAACCTCAAGGATATCAACGACACCAGGAAGACTACCGTCATCAATAATGAGCTGAAGAGACTGGAAGTGGATATCGCCACTCTCCAGGAAACACAGTTGGCTGACACAGGCACACTGAGAGAGAGAAGGACTACACGTTCTACTGGCAGGGAAAGGGCAGTGACGAACACAGGGAACACGGAGTGGGCTTCGCAGTGAAGAACACCTTGCTGAAGATGGTGGAACCGGGCAGCAATGGCTCTGCACGACTCCTCACCCTCCACCTCAATACCACTCAAGGCCCAGTCACCCTCGTCAGTGTGTATGCCCCAACACTGAGAGCCACACCAGAGGCAAAAGACGAGTTCTACGAGAATCTCGCAACAACTGTCAGGATCATCCCCAACTCTGAACAACTCATTCTCCTTGGAGACGTCAATGCCAGAGTGGGTGCTGACCACGACTCCTGGCCCTCCTGTCTTGGACCATTTGGCGTGGGCAGAATGAACGACAACGGACAGCAGCTGCTCGAGTTCTGCACATGTCACGATCTGTGCATCACAAACTCGTTCTTCAAGACCAAGCCCCAACACAAGGTTTCCTGGCAACATCCGCGCTCAAAGCACTGACACCAGCTGGACTTGATCCTGACCAGGCGCACCTCACTGAAGAACGTGCTAATCACCCGTTCGTTCCAGAATGCAGATTGCGACACAGACCATTCATTGGTGTGTTGCAAGGTCAAGCTGCAGCTGAAGAAATTCCATCGTGCTAGACAGCCTGGAAAGGCACGGATTGACACCAGCAAGATGGCCCAACCAGAACTTGTTGAGCAGTTTGCCTCCACCTTTGAGAAGGAACTTGGTGTACCACTAGAAGGAGAATCTGCAAAGCAGAAGTGGGAAGAGCTGCGAAACACCATCCACCGCACAGCCTTGGCTACCTTTGGGAGGAAGACTTCGAAGTCACAGGACTGGTTTGATGCCAAGCGCTCAGCACTTGCTGAGTACAAGAAGTACCCAAATGAGAAGAATCTCCAGATTCTCAGGGCTGCGAGAAGCAAAGTTCAGCAGACTGCTCGGCGCTGTGCCAACGAGTGCTGGACTCAGCTCAGCCAAGACATTCAAACCGCTGCCATAACAGGGAACATCCGTGGTATGTATGATGGCATCAAGAAAGCACATGGTCCGGCTCAGAGCAAGACGCCTCCCTTCAAATCCTCCACTGGAGAGATGATCACAGAAAAGAACAAGCAGATGGAGAGATGGGTGGAACGCTACTCCAACCTCTACTCCAGACAGAACACCGTGACACCATCAGCCCTTGATGCCATCTACTGCCTGCTATCCATGGATGAACTTGATGCCGAGCCAACCATCGATGAACTCGGCAAGGCCATTGATAGCTTGGCCGCTGGCAAGGCACCCGGAAACGACGGCATACCCCCCCGACCTGATCAGGCACTGCAAGACCGCCCTACTGCTGCCATTGCATGACGTCCTCTGACAGTGCTGGAAGGAAGGTGTCGTACCACAGGACATGAGGGACGCCAAGATCATCACCCTCTACAAGAACAAAGGGGAGAGAGGCGACTGCAACAACTACAGGGGCATCTCCCTCCTCAGCGGTGTTGGCAAAGTCTACGCACGAGTTGTCCTCGTTCGTCTACAGAAGCTTGCCGAACGTGTCTACCCCGAGTCTCAGTGTGGCTGAGCAATCGACAGTAGACATGATATTCTCCATCCGCCAACTCCAGGAGAAGTGCAGAGAACAGAATATGCCCCTGTACGTCGCCTTCATTCCTCACCAAAGCGTTCGATCTGGTCAGCAGAGAGGGCCTCTTCAAGATCCTGCCAAAGATAGGATGCCCACCAAAGTTGCAAAGCCTCATCGAATTGTTTCACACCAACATGCAGGGGATAGTGCAGCACGACGGCAACGTCTCAGAGCCATTCAGCATATGCAGCAGAGTGAAACAGGGCTGTGTACTTGCGCCAACCCTCTTTGGGATTTTCAACCTCGCCCGCCTGAAAGCCAGAACCAAAGTACACGAGGCTCTAATCAGAGACATGCTGTTCGCAGACGACGCTGCAGTCGCGACCCACACACAGCAGGAGCGTCAGACCCTGATGGACCGCTTCTCCCAGGCATGCAAGGACTTCGGGCTTACCATCAGCCTGAAGAAGACTAACGTCTTGGCCAAGGCACGGAAGCACCACCAACCATCACCATCGACGACTACGAGCTGGAGGTCGTGAATCATTTCACGTACCTGGGGTCCACGATCAGCAGCAGCCTCTCCCTTGATACAGAGATCGACAAGAGGATTGGAAAATCAGCCTTCACACTCGCTCGCCTCACCACACGAGTGTGGGAGAATCCCAAACTCTCTGTCAAGACGAAGATGGCAGTGTACAACGCCTGCGTCATCAGCACACTGCTCTATGGGAGTGAGACGTGGACAACATACGCCCAGCAGGAAAAGAGACTGAACTCCTTCCACTTGCGCTGCATTCGCCGCATCCTGGACATATCCTGGCAGGACAAAGTGCCCAACACAGAAGTACTGTCCTGCGCCGGCCTTCCCTCCATGTTCACTCTACTCAGGCAGCGCAGGCTCCGCTGGCTAGGCCACGTTCACCGTATGGGGGATGGCAGAATCCCCAAAGACGTCCTCTACGGAGAACTGGCGACTGGCAGGAGAGACGTTGGCCGCCCACAGCTGCGCTTCAGAGACGTCTGCAAGAGAGACGTGAAGGCCTTGGAGATCAACACAGAGTGCTGGGAGGACCTTGCAACGGACCGCTCCAAATGCAGAGGCACCCTGACCAGACAGCTCAAGGTGGGTGAAGAGAGACTGACTGCTGCAGCAGATGGAAAAAAGAACCCGCAGGAAGAACTGCCACAGCTCCAGCAGCACGGAGACCACCCACAAGTGCGACCTGTGTGACAGGGACTGTCATTCGCGCATCGGCCTGTTCAGCCACAGGCGGTGCTGTTCCAGCAGAGTAGACGTTTAGGATTCTCTTCCATGGTCATCATAGACCGACGGAGGCCGACTCCTGGTCTCTGTAATGAAGCTACAAGTACATACGTACTTCTGCATATGATGAATAGAGGGAGACAGCAGGACGATACAGACCAGTTTTGTTTTACTCCCGCTATGTCTTCCGCTAGCTGCTCTAAAGGCGGAAATACGTCATGTCGACATGTGGCTTATGTATAGACATGTGCAGTAAACATATTTTCTGCCCAACCTTCGGAATAAGTGTTTTCATGTGCACCAATCACATTAACAATCAGCATAACCCACCCGTCTGAATCTGAATGAAATTTTGATCCGAATGACTATGATCGGGTCAGAATATTCAGACTGGCGTGTTTACATGAAGCATTTTGATTTTGATTAAGCTTTTAATCCGCTTTCACCACTAACTGCCTGTTGGAGGCCGTCTGGAGAGACTGCCCCAAACGATGCTGTCGCTGTCAGCACCCGACGGCGGCAGCACCGTATACTGTGGAAGCTTCTAGAGTACTGGATGCAAACATGCTGTTGGCAATAAAAATACACTTCATTTAACAATTTGTAATAATCAATGGGGGCACATAAGTGAACAACAAGATATAGCCACACACACAAAAAATTGAACACTGTGGTTGTTGCGGTTGGTCGTTTTCCTCCGCGGTAGGCATGTCCACAGCGCGGTATTACATAATTGCGGTTATCGTGACAGCCCTAGCAGTGGCTATGGATACAGAACCGTAGCCATAGAACGTTTTCAACAGATGCAGTTCAAATCTGAGTGGCCAGTTGGTGTCTTGTGACTCTGTATGCTGTACCTCATTCACAAAAATGTATGAATATGTTATATTCATGCTGTTGTCCTACATTCATTGTCTATTGCTACACAAGAGTTGATCAGTCAGAAAAAACTTTTCAGATCAGCTCACAACTGCCGCTTTAGTGAAGGGAAGACTGGTTTCCCTGTGGTCAGAAAGTGAGGGTTTGTCTCCTGCTGTTTTTGTAATGTCTGAATGGTAGATAATTGAATCTATTAAGATCTTTGGTCATCCAGAAATTAAAAAAAAAAAAAGAAGAGCTGTATGAGCAAATACTGTTTTATTTTGACATGCAATGGAATTTAAAATCCTGAATGAACATTAAGAGGTTAGCCTTAAGGATTTAGGAAAGGGTTAAAAAGGTAGATATTGGGTAGATAAGGTAGATGCAGTTTGCATATCAGCCCCATTTAGAAGTTGAAGATGCTGCACACCTGCCAGCTACTCCGGTTTTGCCGTAATGGTTACGGTTTTCAAGACCCCATTCCAGGTTACGGCTTTATTAATCAAAATTACGCTTTTTCACTAAAAATTCAGTCAAAAATTTTAAATCGTAAAAAAAAAAAACTACGAAAGCAATTTCAAACACGAGATCACTAGAAATCTTATCTAAATTTAGAACATTGCAACACGTGATGGCAGCCGGGATGGTCACACTTTTTCAGTGCTGAGACAAAGTTGCTGATTTTGCCACTAAAATAACTAACCAACAGCGAATATCTGATCAACATTTGTGACACACACGCACAGGCTGAATTTCCACCTTGGTTGAACCAGCTTTTGAAGTAGAAATACCCCTTTATTCGCCTTTCACTGGGCTCTGTGCGTAAACTGAGTAGCATTTCTTTTCGTGGTTCGCTGCTACGCTTTACCTGAAGCATTTGCTAAGCTAACGCTATCGCTATAGCTAACGCCATAGCTAACGCCATAGCTAGTCGTAGCACCTAACGCTGACACAAAGAAGCGACTCTGTCCCCGGTGATTGGGGATCGCCGGAGGAACTAACCGAGGCAACAGTTGGACAGGAGCCGGATCAGAGTTCAGGTACAGCGGTGGTAGGAGACGGGGACCAGTGGAGGACCACCGGGGCCCCAGCCGGATAAGAGCCGGAATCGGAGCCCAGTTACAGCGGCGGGGCTCGGCGGAGTCGCGAAGGAATTAGGTCAGCATTGTATACGTTTTCATCATGGAATCTGCCGGAGAAAAATCACAAATGAGCATGAAACCCAAACGAAAATTACAGTCTTTTTGTGAGGAATACTCCAAAGCATTTCCAGGAATTATTATTCGCTCAAAGGGTGAAAATTTCACATTTGCTGAGGGAAAAGGTCAAGAGAAATGTCATTTATCAACATTTGTTAAATGCATGATTATGTACTAAGAGAATATTACCATAGAGTTTGTCCTTGATCTTTTCCATCAGCATATCTGCACTGACAATTTAAGGAAAATAGAAACATGATTGTTGAAGAAATATGAGGTTGTTAGCCACATTTTAACTTGATTTAATGCTAATATTTGTTTGGCGTCACGGGGCTTCGCCCCCCTGAACCCCTCACCAGGACTTGGTCCTGGACCTACTGGGGCCTGTGGCCCCTGGACCCCAGCTAGCTACTAGGCTTTTCAGGTTTTAAAAGTTGGCAGGTATGATGCTGTCATCTACCTGCTGCAGCGAGCCCATCTGCACCTGGATGGTGGAGGAGATACTGTGAGAATCACTTTTTTTGATTTCTCCAGTGCCTTTAACACCATCCAGCCACTGCTGCTGGGTGAGAAACTGTGGGTGATTGGGGTTGACAGCTCTGTGATCTCCTGGATTATTGACTACCTGACAGGCAGACCACAGTTTGTCCAGCTGGGCAGTGTCTTGTCTGATGTGGTGGTTAGTGATACGGGAGCTCTACAGGGGACTGTGCTTTCTCCTTTTCTCTTCACCTTATACTGTACACCACTGACTTTCAGTACAACACAGAGTCATGCCACCTGCAGAAATTCTCTGATGACTCAGCTGTTTTGGGGTGTATAAAGAGGGGGAGAGGAGGGGGAGTACAGGGCACTGGTAGACAGATTTGTGGAGTGGACAGAGCAGAATCACCTGAGGTTGAATGTCAGCAAGACCAGGGAGATGGTGATTGACTTCAGGAAGAGGAAGACTCCTTTTCAGCGACTGCAGATTAGGGGGGAGGATGTGGGAGTGGTTGAGGACTACAAATATCTGGGTGTCAGGATCAGCAGCGGGTTGGACTGGAGATCCAACACCGACGCTGCGCACAAGAAGGGGATGAGCAGACTCTACTTCCTGAGGAAGCTGAGATCCTTCAACGTGTGCAGCAGGATGCTGGAGCTTTTCTACCAGACTGTTGTCGCCAGCGCCATCTTCTTTGCTGCGGTCTGTTGGGGTAGCAGTATCAGGGCCAGAGATACCAACAGACTTGACAAGATTAAGATATTGTTATTATCGGTGGTGGCCGGAAAGGCCATTAGCGCAGATTGGCTGCCACGTTTCCGTCAGCCTGCCCCAGGGCAGCTGTGGCTGCAGAAGTAGCTCACCACTACCATTGTCTGTCTGGAGTGAATGAATAATGTACCTATTTGTAAAGCGTCTTTGAGTATATATGATAAAGCGCTATATAAAACCGATGCATCATTATTATTATTATTATTATTATTATTATTAAGAGGGCTGGCTCTGTAATTGGTCTCAGACCGGAGACATTTGAGACAGTAATTCTGATCACCCCCTCCACCACACACTAGATAGACAGACAGCGAAGCACTTTCTTCAGTAGACTACTACAGCTTCATTGTCGAACAGCCAGGTACAGGAAATCTTTCCTGCCACATGCAATTTCACTGTACAATAACTCACTATGATGTTGTATTGTGGTCATAGCTATGCTGCCACACTGCACCTTACAGACTAACTGGTACCTCACATTTCACTCTGCTCCTGATAGTCCTTCTTTGTGCAATGGGATGATTCATGTGTTTATACGGGTCATCATATATTAAGCTATGATGTATATAGGTTTTATAGTCGTGTTAGTTTTTACTTTCCATGGGTAATCCCTTTGTCTGTCATGTGTGTTTCTGTTGTTTGGTTGTCTACTGTCATGCTGCTGTTACACTGTAATTTCCCAGTTTGGGATCAAAAAAGTCTATCTATCTAAAAAATTGAACCAAACTGTGGGTGAATGTATCACTTGTGTGTTATTGTGGTGTTTCCTCAGGGCTCATTGTGCAGTAAAATCCTGCAGGATCACACCAGCTCCTTCTGGTACCTCCTCTTCGTTCTCCTCTTTACAGGCCACCACAAGCTCACCACGCACCTGAGCTCCGACATTAACAGGAGAAGTACCTTTCTTCAGTTGTTGCTAAAAGCCTTCCAGTTCCGTAGCTCCAGCCTCTGGTCTCCAGATACAGAAGACATTTCCCCAAACAGACTCCCAGGTCCAGTTTAAAAACAAACCCAGATGTCTGTATGTGGAGAATATCTATTTATTACCGTTTTAACCCGACCCTAAATCCTGAAGAAAAAAAAAAAAAAAAAAAAAAAAGATGGCGGCGCGCCTAGACGCAGCGGGCCCTCTTGGTATCAGCGAGTGTGAGAGTTTTAATCATCCCAGACGTACATTCTGTAAAACTTACAACCGTGAGACCTTATTAAACATCAAGGTACTGCACGCTGCAAGAATCGCGGCGATCGGTTGTGATTTGGACATTCTACGCCAGCATGGAATTTTGGCGGAGTCCCCGCTGGAAGCTACCCGGGAGAGGAGGAAGCGGAAGCGGAGCGAGCGCAAGCAAAAGCGAGGAAAAAGGGCCGGGATCCATGCTAGGCTAAAGGCTAACCCCTCCAGACCAGCGGTACCGTCGCTTCTTCTATCAAACGTCCGCGCCCTCGAAAACAAGGTAGACGAGCTGCGTTTGCTGAAAGAAACCCGGAGAGAGTGGAGGGACTGCTGTGTGTTTGTTTTCACCGAGACATGGCTCCACGACAACATTCCTGACGAGGCCATTCAGCTGGAAGATATGGCGATGTTCCGGGCCGACAGGGAAACGGCGAGCTCCGGTAAGAGCCGGGGGGGTGGGCTATGCATCTATGTTAACAAGAACTGGTGCGTTAATGCCACGTTAGTGTCTAAACACTGCTCTCCGTTGGCGGAGTTCCTTATTGTTAATTGTCGGCCTTTTTATCTGCCGAGGGAATTCAGCAACGTGTTTGTAGTTGGTGTTTACATAGCGCCGAGCGCTAATGCTAAAGCTAATGCTAAGAAGGCACTCGGGGAACTGCACAATGCAATCAGTGGAATCCAAACGTCACACCCGGACAGTTTTGTGGTGGTTGCGGGGGATTTTAACCACACCAGCTTAAAGACTGTGCTCCCCAAGTTTAAACAATGTGTAGACTTTAAGACCAGAGGAGAGAATATGTTGGACTTAGTGTACACAAACACAGATGCATATAAAGCGTTACCCCGCCCCCATCTCGGCCGTTCTGATCACATGTCCGTGATGCTGGTTCCTGCCTACAAACCTTTATTGAAGCGCAGCAGGCCAGCAGTGAAACAAATCAGGATTTTGCCAGAGAGTGCAACCTCTGCACTGAAGGACTGTTTTCTGCACACAGACTGGAAGATCTTCAAAATAGCAGCCTCCCAGGAAGACAGGACAGATGTGGAGGAGTATGCTGATTCGGTCACCAGCTACATCGCGAAGTGCACAGAGGATGTCACTACAGTGAAGACCATCACTATGCGGGGTAATCATAAGCCCTGGATGACTGCAGAGGTGCGCTCGCTGCTTAAAGCCAGAGATGCAGCATTCAGAGCGAAGGACAGGATTGCCCTCCGCTCAGCCAGGTCTGCGCTTTCAAAGGGAATTAAGGCGGCAAAGCGCGCCTATGCGGAGAAAATCCAGGGACACCTCTGTGACACTAGGAACACCAAGCAGATGTGGCAGGGAGTTCGGACACTGACGGGCTTTAAGTCTAGGCAGGGGGTCGATGATGACGACGCTTCGCTTCCAGACAGGCTTAACGACTTCTTTGCACGTTTTGAAGCATCAAACTCGACAATCAGAGGGAGGGCCGGCCCACTCCCACCATCGGTCGGACCAGCTTTTACCATTAACACAGCGGACACACAGAGGACCCTATCCAGAATCAACCCACGCAAAGCTGCAGGTCCAGACAACATTCCGGGACGTGTGCTCCGAGACTGTGCGAGCGAGTTGGCGGATGTCCTGACTGACATTTATAACATCTCCCTGAGTCAGGCCATCGTTCCCAGATGCTTCAAGACCTCTATCATTGTACCGGTGGCAAAGAAACCAGTGGTGTCCTGTTTGAATGACTATCGTCCTGTTGCACTTACACCAATTGTGATGAAGTGTTTTGAACGGCTTGTCAAACCACACATTACAGCCTGCCTCCCTGCATCACACGACCCGCTCCAGTTTGCATATCGTTCAAACCGCTCCACGGAGGATGCTATAGTCACCACCCTACACTCTGTCATCACCCACCTGGACCAGAAAGACACCTATGCCAGACTCCTGTACATTGATTTCAGTTCAGCATTCAACACCATTATTCCCCAGAGACTGATAGAGAAATTACTCCTTCTCGGTCTGAACACCGCCACATGTCTCTGGATCCTGGATTTCCTGACTGAGAGACCTCAGTCTGTCCGGGTTGGAAACAACATCTCCAACTCTGTCACGCTGAGTACCGGAACCCCTCAAGGCTGTGTACTCAGTCCACTGTTGTTTACACTTCTAACACATGACTGTGTATCCAAACACGAGGGGAACCAGATTATTAAGTTTGCAGATGACACCACGGTGGTGGGACTTATTCAGAGGGATGAGGAATCAATGTACAGGGAAGAAGTGAGAGACCTGGAGGGCTGGTGCAGGGAGAACAATCTGGTGCTCAACGTGGACAAAACAAAGGAGATGATTATCGACTTCCGGCGGTCACAGCCTGAGCACGTCCCCCTCAGCATCGGCGGCCGTTTAGTGGAGAGAGTAGAGAACATCAAGTTCCTCGGAGTGCAGATCTCGCAGGACCTGACCTGGAGCAAGAATTCCTTGGAGATCAGAAAGCGAGCTCAGCAGAGACTACACTTCTTGAGGAAACTCAAACAGGCCTCTCTCCCCATCTGCATCCTCAGGACCTTCTACAGAGGTGTGGTGGAGAGTGTTCTGACGTACTGCATTGCTACATGGTACTCCAGCTGCAGTATGTCAGACAAAAAAGCCCTGCAGAGGATAGTCAAGGGGGCGGAGAGGGTAATTGGAGTCTCCCTCCCCTCTGTCCAAGAACTTTTTCAGAACCGTTGTAGGAGCAGGGCACTGAACATTGTCAAGGACCGTTCTCACCCTCTGCATAAACACTTTGAACTTCTTCCATCTGGTAAACGATTCCGGAGCATCAGAGGCAGAACCACCAGACTGATGAACAGCTTCCTCCCACAAGCTGTCAGGATGCTGAACAGCTGACCCGGAATCTCACATGCACACTACTGCACCTATGGACATTTTGTATATTATAGTTAGTTATTCTTTTTCCCCAAGTATGTCTCAGGGATGTGTGAATGGATGGGGGGGGTGGGAGCTATGTGGGAGTGTGTCTTAATCATGCTGCTTCTTATATGGATGCCGAGAGAAACGCAATTTCATCTTGCCTGCACTACAGTTGTATGTACAGCAATATGACAATAAAGTTTGATTTGATTTGAAGGCTAACCTCTTAATGTTCATGGAGGATTCTAAATTCCATTGCATGTAAAAACAAAATGACGCTCCTTTATATACAGTAGCTGTTTAAAAAAAAAAAAAAAAAAAAACCCTGGATGACCAAAGTGCTTAACGGATTTGATTTCTCTGTAGGATTGCTGGACTCACCCTTAGAGATGGGGTGAGGAGCTCAGTCATCCAGGAGAGGCTCATGGGTTCGATCCCACCCCCTGACCATCAGTGACCCTTCTGTGTGGAGTTTGCATGTTCTCCCCGTGTCTGTGTGGGTTTTCTCTGGGTACTCCAGTTTCCTCCCACAGGCTAAAGACATGCAGATTACATTGACATTGACATTGATTTTTATTTGAACATTCTAAAAAAAAAAAAAAAAGAGAATTCAAAACAAAACAAAAAGACAAGCCAAAAATAAAATGTTCAGAAGGAGTGGGAAGAAGCCAGCGCTTATATAGTCCCACCCCTTTTCCATACCCAACAAATTACAGTATCACTCATAATCATCATTATCCCACAACCACATTCACCATAATACACCCATAGTCAAATTATACAACAAAAATGACACAACAATGACAGTCCATATTGACAACAATACCAACATCCAACAATATTACAACAACAATAAACATACACTTCTGGCATGTTCAATACAAACAGACAACACCATCACCTTCACAATCACCATAACACAACAACAACCTTCCCTCACTGAAGACACAATGTAACATCACTGCCCTTCATTCTCGTACTGCTCAAAAATCATTTCTTTATATGTTGATTTAAATATGTGGATGTTTGGACATTGCCTGTGTTTCTCCCCCAACCCATTCCATAATTTTACCCCACACACAGACACACAAAAACTCTTCCGAGTAGATCTTACTAAGTGCATTTTAAATTTTTTGTTCCCCCGTAAATTATATTTCCCTTCTCTCTCCCTGAAAAGATTTTGTATATTGTGTGGCAAAAGGTTTTTACTGACTTTAAACATTAATTGTGCTGTGTAATAATGAACCAGATCCCATAATTTCAATAACTTTGAATATAAAAACAATAAATTAGTATGTTCGAGGTACCCGACTTTGTGTATAACACGAACTGCCCTTTTTTGTAATATTAACAATGAATTAAGTTTACTTTTATAACTGTTACCCCAAACCTCTATACCAGGGGTCGGGAACCTTTTTGGCTGAGAGAGCCATGAACACCACATATTTTTAAATGTAATTCCGTGAGAGCCATACAGTATGTTTTAAAACTAAAAATACAAGTAAATGTGTGCATTTTATGTAATTTCAACACTTTTAAAGTACAATAAGTCTCTGAATTCTTTTTAATAACATTGTTATGCTGTTGCTAATCAGTGATGAGTATTTCTTACCATTAATGCGACTTCTGGTGCTCAATATTGGCGGAGCCTGGAGTACCCGGATGTGTAGCGGCTTCCGGGATATTCAAATTTAAATTCAAACGTTTATTTCAAACTCAGGGTTCATATTAAATGCAGAACTGAAACGAGTAGAAAATAAATAAATAAATGCTTAAATTCAGCGAAACGTCTCGTGTGATCTGAGCTCGTAATGGCCGATGATTCTAAAACTATGCGATCTGGATCAATATTGGCTGAGCCTGGAGTACCCGGATGTGTAGCGGCTTCCGGGATATTCAAATTTAAATTCAAACGTTTATTTCAAACTCAGGGTTCATATTAAATGCAGAACTGAAACAAGTACAAAATAAATGCTTAAATTCAGCGAAACGTCTCGTGTGATCTGAGCTCGTAATGGCCGCAACACGGAAGATGATTCTAAAACTATATACAGAGCAGCAGACACTCGGCGCTCTTGTAAAAACAAAATCTTTAAAGTTTAAAGATTTGTCTGCGAGCCAGATGCAGCCATTAAAAGAGCCACATCTGGCTCGCGAGCCATAGGTTCCCGACCCCTGCTCTATACAATAAGTCAAGTATGGAAGTACTAATGAGCAATACAAGATATGAAGTGATTTATAATCTAGGACCTGCTTAATTTTATTTATAATTGCAATATTTTTTGCAACTTTGTTTTGTATGTATTTGACATGTGGTTTCCAACTAATTTTATCATCCAGTATTACACCCAAAAACTTGATCTCCTTAACTTTTTCAATAACTACATTATCTATATGAATATGTATATCTTCTTTATTTTTTACAATTACCAAATATTGCCTTAGTTTTATCTATATTTAGTGATAATTTATTACAATCCATCCATTTTTTTAAGCTTATTTAATTCATTATTTAGAGTATGGATTAGCTGATTATAATTATTTCCAGAATAAAATATATTAGTATCATCAGCAAATAATATTATTTTTTAATAATTTAGAAACTTGGAATATATCATTTTTATATATATATATGTTAAATAATTTGGGGCCCAATACTGACCCCTGGGAGACCCCACAGGCAATTCCCATACACCCAGACAGATATTCTCCCATCTTCACAAATTGTTGTCTCTCAGATAGATAACTTGAAACCCATTTCAGAGCCATTCCCCTAATACCATACATTTGCAATTTATTAAGAAGTATTGAATGATTTATTGTATCAAATGCTTTTCTAAAATCTATAAACACACTAATTGCATATTTTCCTTGATCTAATGCATTTATTATTTCCTCTGTTGCTTCCATTATCGCCAACGATATTGTACTCTTGGCTCTAAACCCATATTGGTTCTGATTCAGCACATCTTGTTTATTTAAAAAGTTTTCTAATCTGTTGTTGAAAAGTTTTTCCAGAATCTTTGAAAATTGTGGGAGAAGCGATACTGGTCTGTAGTTTGTGTCGTAGTGTTTATTTCCTTGCTTGAATAATGGCATTACTTTTGCTATTTTCATTTTCTGCGGGAATGAGCCAGTTTGAAATGATAAATTACAAATGTATGTGAATGGTTTTAATATACCATCAGCAGTTCTTTTTACTAGTGCCATATCAATACCATCACAATCAGTAGATAATTTATGTTTACACTTTTCAACAACAGATTTTACCTCTAGTTCATCCACCGCTGTAAGAAAGATTGACCGAGGGTTATTTCCAATCAAAGTCTCACTCACGGTGTCTCTTCCTTGGTTTGGAATTTTTGCTGCCAACTCTGGCACAACATTTACAAAAAAATTATTCATTTTATTTACTACCATATTCTTATCATAAATATCACCACAATTATCAGTAAAATACTCTGGATATATCATTTTCTTAGTTCCATTTTTCCTTAATTTATTTAATATATCCCAGACTCCTTTTATATTATTTTTATTTTCATTTAACATTTTCCTATAGAATAATTTTTTACTAGTTTGTATTATTTCAGTTAATTTATTTTTTATATGTTTATCTTTTTTCAGATTCTTTAGTTCTTAATTTAATGAAATTTTTATAGAGATAATTTTTCTTTTTACAAGCATTTTGTAACCCCTTGGTTAACCATGGGCAATTTTTGTATATGTGTTTTTTATTAATTTCTTTAATTGGACAGTTTTTATCATATAATGATTTAAATATAGCAATAAATTTATCATATGCCAAGTCCACATTTTTCTCTCTATAGACAACATTCCAATTCTGTAACATTAAGTCTTCTTTTAAATCACTGATTCTGTCTTCTGTTCGTATTCTTTTATAATCTTTTTACATGGTTTATTATTATTCTTACTCTCATTAGCCCCATAATTAACATCTAAAGAAACAAATACAGGCAGGTGGTTACTAATATCATTTATTATTATACCACTCACCACATTATATTCAATAACATTGGTAAAAATGTTGTCTATCAGGGTAGCACAGTGTGTCGTTATTCTCGTAAGTTTTGTAATCTTTGGAAATAAGGTTAAGCTATACATTGTATCTAAGAAATCTTCAGTTGGTTTGTGTTGTTTTGTTTTCATTAAATCTATATTAAAGTCACCACAAATAAAGATATCTTTTTGTCTTATTTTTGCATACATCTTTTCCAACTGGCATCATCTGGGGATTCTAAATTGTTCTTATTTACCTTTTGTTCTTATTAAAGACAAAAATAGGAAGGAGATGTCTTTACCTTCTTAACATGTTTCGACTCCATCAGAAGAAGGTTCTTCTGACGGAGGCTGCAGTGCACAGTTGAAACATGTTAAGAAGGTAAAGACATCTTCCTATTTTTGTCTTTAATAAGAGCAAAAGGTAAATAATTAAAAGAAGACAAAATTAACCACTTGCGCTCCGTTGTTCCGCGGGCGGGCAAGTCTCTGCATCCTAGGGCGCACGAGAGCGCACTCGTGCGCGCTCGGACGCATGATGCATGATATACTGATGATGGTGCAGATGGAGATGGTGCTGGCCTCCAAGCGCCACTGAAAAAAAAAGCTGCAGACAGCCGCGAACAGATTAGTTCATCTGATTGACCTCTCATTCGACTAATAAGAGCCTTGAATTGGGTTTCTGAAACCATGAAGAGCCAATGAATAAAAACCTAGGAAGGAGGACCCGCCTACTGTGAATGCAGGAGCCAATTGAAGCACAGAAATTCGAGCTGGGTGAAGAGATATTTACTGTTGCAGCAGATGAAAACAAAGGACACTGGACGGAATCTGCTACAGACCCAGGCTCACCCAGCAGCATGGAGAACACCCACAAGTGGGACCTGCACTCATTCCCGCAGAATAGGATTAGGATTCTCTTCTGTCATCATAGACCGACGGAGGCCGACGACAAAGGTTGTAAATCATTCACCAAAACCGCAATATTAGAATTATGTTTTGATCGGGATCCACGAGCGGAGCAGCATCGCGTTCGTCTGACAATGGGGAAGAGAAGTTCGCCAGGACTCTGCTGCTGTGAAGAGGTAAGGTGTTATAAGCTAAATTATTATTTCTCCCTGAAAACTGTAATCCAAAAATGACTTTTGACCGATCAGTAAATTACAACTGTACCGTGCACGAAGTACGAAGTGCGTGCGCCGCGATAAACTGTTCATTTGCCGTATTCGGACCGTGAATGCCCCCCCCCCCCCCCGCTGCAGAAGAGGAGTGGGGGGGGGGGGCGTTCACGGTCCGAACGCCCCCGGTCCGCGGGGGGAAGCATACGAGTCTATTCCATCATGTAGCGATGGCCGTCTTCTGTAGCGAGGGGGGGGGACAACCCCCCCCACACACACACACAATAGCGGGGGGGGGGGGCGCTGTGACAGCGTTGCTGTGGAAACATGCAAGGAGTGTAATCCGTCATGTAGCGAGGGCCAAACTCCATCCTTTGTTGCCGGGGGGGGGACAACCCCCTCCCCACACACACACACACACACAGACACAGCCCTGAATGTGACCTTTCATTAGAGCCCAAAATGAAGATTCTACATTGAATTATTCAAAAGTTACAGATGTTTTTCCAAACTGTGCCATTTGGCACAATTTGGCACAGTTCCAAAATGCCTGGGAACAGCCCGAGAACAAAGCTGTGTAAAATATTCATTTTTTTGTGGTATTGTTACCAAATTTGGATCTCAGCTTGATAACACTTGGTTCTACATTTCTGTTGCATTTTCCAGCCGGATCGGACAGCTGTGTGTTATTTGCAAGCATTTGTATCCAAAAAAACACCGTGTCCAAATTTATTTCCTTCAAGTTCAGTATGTTTAGATGACTGTAACTCAGTGGCCGGAGCACGTAGAGAGATCATGTTTTTTTTGCCAAAAAATTCAAAGTGTTTTCTTTTAAATGAGACCAACCCCATGAAGATGCTGCAAAGGGTTGAATAACAGCTTTCGATTTACTTTGGGCACGTTATTTTTTGGCATTTTTAGGAAAATTGCCCGGAGTGCAAGGGGTTAACCTACTTGAACTAAATTGTTCTTGGGTATGAATGTGAGAGGGAATGGTTGTCTCTGTCTGTTGTCCCTGCGATGGACTAGTGGTCTGTCCAGGGTGGACCCTGCCTCTGAACAAAGACACTGGGATAGGCTTCAGCCCCCCCCCCACACACACACACAATCCGAAAAGGATTAAGCAGTAGAAAGAAGATGGATGGATGCATGGATGTAAATTGACAAAGGCTTTCTCACATTGCATTGCACCATAAAGTTCAGTTTTGTAGTGTTGGCTTCAACTCACAACAGAAAAAAACCACTGGCTGGCTATTAGCGGTAACTGCTACATGTTCTTTGGCCATATAAGCATAATTGGCATAGTTGACTACATTCTCCATCCATCCATCCATCCATCCATCCATCCATCCATCCATCCATCTTCTTCCGCTTAATCCTTTTCAGGTCGCGGGGGAGCTGGAGCCTATCCCAGCATCTTTGGGCGAGAGGCAGGGTCCACCCTGGACAGATCGCCAGTCCATCACAGGGCCAACACAGAGAGACAGACAACCATTCACTCTCAGTCATACCTAAGGACAATTTAGAATCTCCAGTTTAATGTCAATTAACCTAACTTGCATGTTTTTGGCATGTGGGAGGAAACCGGAGAAATCCCGGAGTAAACCCACGCAGACACGGGGAGAACATGCAAACTCCACACAGATCACTGTTGGTCAGGGGCTGTGATCAAACCCAGGATCCCCCGGCCAGGGGTGAGTTGCTGTGCTGCCGCAGTGCTAACCACTCCGCCACCGCGCTGCCTCTGACTACATTCTATTCATCTTTTTTTTCCACAGTATTTTTTATTGAACCTTTTTTAACACACATGACACAATCAGAATCAGAAAAGCTTTATTGCCAAGCATGTTTACAAAATAAACATACGAGGAATTTGACTTGACATTGGGCGCGCTCGATAAGCGCATCCCAATGACACGGCAGCCATGAAGGCGCCTGTCATACAGAGAAGGGTAAGGAGAATGGGGGAGGGGAATGACACAATGGGCAGAGAGAAAAAACATAGTTAATCAAAATAAAGCTCGTTATGAGCAAAATTGTGATTACATAGAAAAAAACCCTCAAATGCACAATTAGCAGACAACAGATCACACAATAACAAAGGAGCGAGAGAGACCAGTGTGTGTAGTCAGCATGTAATCAGTATGAATGAATAGTGTGGATGTATCAGTTGCTGGTGCACAACAAAGGAGCGCCTCCTGGCAACGGATGGATGTTATGTTCATGTATTCTAAACACAGATAAGCATGTCCAAGAGTCTGTCTCTCTTCGTGCATGCCAGATGGCAGAGTTCTGTATTAGACACATGATAACGCGGTTCTTGAAGAGCTCAGTCTGCTGAACAACAGCAAATGTTTGTTGATCAAACAATCAAACACTAGCACTAAAGTAAATTAAAAATAAATGTTCTAAAAACACCAACAACCATTAACAAAAGCAAGTCAAACAATGCTCCTCTGTTTAGGTAATCCATTACATAAGTATACATATTATACATTCACCAATTTGGAATTTATAAGGTCCACACACATCATTCACCTTCTTCTTCAGAAGTTATGTTTAATTTCTTTACATAATCAATGAAAGGTCCCCGTATATTCTCAAATACATTTTCCTTTGATTTCAGTATGTATGTTATTCTTTCTAGTGGAAGGTTTATTAACATCTGTGTTAACCACTGAGTTACATCTGGTCTATGAGTCTTTTTCCACAGTAGTGCAATACATTTTTTGGCATTGAGAAGCAAACTGAGGTCTATGAATGTTCTTTCACTCTTATTAAAATTATGCTTTTCTGGATACAGACCCAACAGTTTGGAGTTCAATATGAATTGTTTTGAAATTATTTTTTCAATTGTTACCCTCACCTCTTCCCAAAACATTGTAATTTTTCTACATTCCCATAAACAGTGAAATAGGGTTTCACGTATCTGGTATGTATTTGTTATATCTATTTAACTCCACCGGTGTAACATACATCTGCATTAACCATTTAAAATGTATCAATTTAAGACGTACGTTTATTGATTTGGTTTGAGCTTCTGTGCAAGCCATTTCCCATTGTTCCTCTGAAATTTCAATTTGCAGGTCTTATTTCCAATAATTCATTCTTTTCTGTGAGTTTTCACTTGAGGAAAGTGTCAATGAGTTATAAAACTCTGAAATAATACCCTTTCTCTTACTATCTTTCGTCAAAATTTTGAAATTCTGAAAGCCGACTTCTTCCGGCTTTCAGAGAGAGCAGACGCTTTTCTCTCCCTCTCCCACCTCCCATTCCCTTACTGATCCCAGCTTGCTGTGTTCTGTCTGTGTCGCTCTTCTTCTGGCTGAATCTTATTCCAAATGGAAAATTATGGATTAGTGGGATTTGGTGGGCTTTATATGTGATTGACACCACTTCAAAAGAAGATCGGGCTAGGGGGAGCCCAAGTGGACTCATGGACAATTGGGAATTCATGTGTCTGTGTGATTCGACTGAGATGCGGAAGACATCTCTATTTGTTTGGCTTTTGATCACAGGATTTCTATTTTGGCTCTGGAGTTTCCTGATGTATCAGAAATTAAAGAAGTTGGGAGAGCTGATCAAAATGCGGACCCGGCAAAGCTCCTTCAACAACAAATTCAACCAGTTGGGGAGTGCACTGATAGCGGCAATGGTGAACTGAATGGTGGCTGATTCAGTAGGTGGTATACATCTGGAGTCGCTGGTGCTCTCCAGGGAATGATTTTAAAGCCTGTATATGGAAATTATGAAGCACAGAATCGCAAGAGAGATGGAAATTCTATGCTCTGAGTGAACTGTGCCTTGACCTTGATTCGGCGCCCTCTCCTCCTGGATGAAGACAAAACAGAAGAAGAGTTTGGCTTCTCTCTAACCCAAACAATTAACATCAATTGCTGTTGTTCAGCAGACCGGACTCTTCAAGGACAGCGCTACCATGTGTCTAATACAGAACTTTGCCATCTGGCATGCACGAAGAGAGAGAGACTCTGGGACATGCTTATCCGTGTTTTGAATACATGAACATAACAACTATCCGTTGCCAGGAGGCGCCCCCCTTTGTTGTACATCAGCAACTGATACATTCAACACTGCACTCACACTGATTATTATTTACATGCTGACTACACACACACTGGTCTCTCTTCGCTCCTTTGTATTGTGTGATCTGTATTAGTCTGCTAATTGTGCTTAGAGGGTTTTTTTTCTATGTAATCACAATTTGGATTATCTATGTAATCTTTATTTTGATTAACTATGTTTTTTTCTCTCTGCCTATTGTGTCATTCCCTCCCCCATTCCCCCTCTTTACCCTCCACTGATGACAGGCGCCCTCATGGCAGCCGCGTCATTGGAGGCGCTTATCGCGTGCCCAATGTCAAGTCAAATTCCTCGTTTGTTTACACTGTAAACATGCTTGGCAATAAAGCTTTCTGATTCTGACAGTGACACTACAGAGACACTCTGCCTGGTAACTGGAACAGTCACATGGGCGGCAGTGCTTCTGAACTCCGTGTGGATGAGTGTCATGCGTGTTGTTCTGTGTGTGCTTGCGGACCCTCATTCCTTAATTTATTTTTCTTAAATTTATAATTCCTCTTTGCGTGGCGGCATAACTTCAAGGGTGGCAGCCCGCCACGCAGAAATGTTACCAGAGGAAACCCTGCATCAACATTGTGCTGTTGTGGTACATTAGCTTGGCTTTACAGTGTACACACTGCACAATATTTTCCTTCAGTTTGAGCTTGAAATTATCCCAGACTTGAGATACTTTGTCGTTTTCTCTGACTTTCGTCCTTTTTTCTGTCGCTTTTCTCTTAGCTCTGCTGAATCCATGATCCTGCGTCTTGTTTACATGGTGTGACCAGAAGAAGGTCGTATAGACTGGAAGTACTACGTTAAACAAAGCCTTGAATCATAGATTTGGATTGAGAATTTTTTGTAATCGAGTCAGTTGAATTTTTCGAGTAATCATTGGAGCCCTCATTTCAACATTTATGACATGATGTCTCCAATTTGCTATGCTTCACAAGCTGACACAATATATTAATGAAATGGGTTTCATCAGTGCCACTGTCTCCAAACCATGCGTCATAGTTCCAACAGTACCACACTTCCTCTTCTGGCACCCTGTTGTGCTTTCTCACGTTCAGTGAAGGAGTGAGAGCTTGGGTGACCATGGGAGGACAAGTATCTGCATCTTGCCTTGTTCATACTGGGGTAAGGTGAGGTTGCGTGTTAGAAGGAAGATGTTGAAAAGCACAGGTGCTAAGTGTCACCTTCTCCATAAGGAGATCGAGGACAGCAGTGGTGTGGTGGTGGAATTCAGGCTGGATGACAACCTCTTTAACATCAGGAGATTTCAGTCAACCACCAAACTGTCCATGGAGAGAGAGTGCTTGAGCAGATGACTGTGTCCGAGTAGTCCACACTGCTGAAGACCTCCAGTCCATCCTTACAGCAACTACTAGAGCATATTGTAGCATGGGGGGGATGGTAAACACTTCCAAAACAGAAGGAATTTGTCAGTGGAGTGCCAGAGTCCACCATATGGTACCTGGCTTCTCTGTTGCAGCAAAACAGCTTTCACTTGTCCCATCCTTCAAATACCGTGGAAGCATTCTGTCTGAAGACAACGTCATTGATGAAGAGATCCAAAGCAGTTAGAAAGACATCTTATGCCTTTGGGAAAGTTTTCCAGAATAGAAACCTCTATCTGTACATTTAAAAGGTTCGACTTTATCAGGCAGTCTACCCTCCTGTACAGCTGTGAGGCTCGGCTAACCTACAGCTGCCACATACACCAGCGCGTGCATGTGTATGGAATGACTGTGTGCTTCACTCTGAAATACTCCCAAAAACCATCTGTAGGAGTATTGAGGCCATGATCACTCAGCATCAGCTGCCATGGTTTGGGCACGTGATCAGGATGCCACCATTTCATTTACCCTTCTGATTCTTCTATGGCCAGTTGCATCATGGTCAAGACCTAGCTGACGGGGAGAAGAAATGATATAAAGGCCCTATCAGACCATGACGATTTAGGCAGCATTTGCCAAACGTATAAAAATTATTCTAAAACACTGGCATATGCCGAAATTTTCACTTTTGGTCATATACATCGCATATCCATAATGACTTAGACATATACATAATGTATTAATAACTTATATAGAATATTTCCATAACTTATAGATAACTTAAACCAACTAATGCTTAGTGTGTTGCTGACATTCACAACTTATGCACACCAATAGTCTAACGTCTGCATAGCTTATAACCTCTTCATAGCACAGTCATGCCAAACTGCCGTTGCCTCCGATCCATGAATCCTAGGTGTGCCAGAGCTCATCTGTTCAACCCAGATGATTCTCCCTCTACAGACCACAGCGGGGAGCGTGACCGACCTGGCAGAGCTGTCACATCTGTCAGTCGCGTCTAAAACGGCTGATGTGACATGTCAAGAACATCAGATGACAGTTGTCACAACCTGGCTCAAAGGCACGGAAAGTGATGGCAATATAGTTTATTTTCAATAAAGTGAAAAAAACAAAACAAAACAAGATAATACATAGTGTGCTTTTGCTGGGTAGCACAGCCACCAGCAAAGTAAACAGCTGAGCTCTGTGCTTCAGGCGACCAGCTGATTAGATCCTCCTCCTCCAGTGTTCTGACATTTTGGCATATCTTATCAGAACAGCACTGGACAGCTGATGGTACAGACTGCAATCAAAGGGGAAAACATGGGGGAGGGCTAAACAGTGATTTGGATCTTTATCCAGTAGCTTGAAAGTGCTCAGACACATCCCTGACAGGCTCCGTTATACAAACAAGTGTGTGTGTGTGTGTGTAATAATAGTTTTATTATTATTATTTTTTTGCGGTGGTGCCGGGGTCCCGTCACATGACACGTACAGTATTGCCGCTTCGTGATACACAATTGCACACTGACGCTGGAGAACCACGCAGAGCTAAGCTAGCAGCTGAATGAAACAGTCGGAATAAAGGAAAAAATGGAAGTTTTGTTCCCTTAGCAAATTACCCACCACATTATGTCATCCACAAAATGGCTGCCGTAGCTGACTGTGCAAATATGGCTGAGCAGCACTGGGCTGATCGTATACAGAATCAGGTGTGGTAGTCTTGTAGACGGGCCCACGGTGGCCACACATTTCCAAGGATGGATGTAAAAGAATCTAAAAATAAGAGTTTAGTTCATAGATGGTAAAAAAGTTTATGGTCTAGTCTTTGGATGATGTTTGTTTGTGTGACAACACCCTACCCTGTTGCCCAGCAACCCTGACAGCCGCAGCTGAGGCTTTTTTCCTACCCTTTTATGACAGCGATGGAAGCACTGTTCTTTCAGTTGAATAAAAAAAACAAATCTTATTATAGTGGTACCTCTACTTACGAAATTAATTCGTTCCGGAAGTATTTTCGTAACGTGAAAATTCCGTAAGTAGAGACGCGTTTTACATGTAAATGCCCTAATCCGTTCCAAGCCCCCCAAAATTCGGACATAAATTTTTTATAAATCATAAAAATGCATCAAAACATGTAACAAATACATGTTACAATTAGATTACTGCACAATAAACATAAAATGAGAGTTGTACATAATTTAAAAAAAAAAGAATAAAGTAAAGAATAATAAAAATTATGTTCATTTACCGTTTAACTGCCATCGTCGTCGTCGTCACAATCCTTCGGCTTCCTTTTGTTTTAATACCGTGCCGATCGTAGATGTATTACGGCCATATTCTTTGGCGAGATCAACCAAATGCATCCCTTTTTCATACCTTTCTATTATCTCTTGCTTTGTTTGTATGGACAAAAAAACTCTCTTCTTCTTCTTTTCTCCTTTTCCACTTATCTCCATCACTTTCTTGGGGCCCATAGTGAATAAAAGTTAATACTGTACTGTACACACACATAAAACTGCCCGTACTTCCCGAACACTTCGTGGCCAATGGGATACCAGGAAGATGCTAGGCGATAGCCAATGGCAGAGCAGCTACAAGTATGTTTACGTTCGGTAAACTACGGGAGCTGCGAGGAGCGCGTACTTTTTTGCCTTTCGTATCCTGAAATTTCTTTCGTAACAAGAGGCAATATTTTCCCGTTGAGGCGTGTCGTAACCTAAAAATTCCGTATGTAGAGACGTTCATAAGTAGAGGTACCACTGTATTGACTAAAAGTAGAGAAAAACTATTGATAATGAAGAGACTAAAATAAAACTATAAAAATAAAATCACAATAAATCCATCCATCCATCCATCTTTTACCGCTTTTCCGGAGGTCCGGGTCGCGGAGACAGCAGTTCAAGCAGAGAAGCCCAGACTTCCCTCTCCCCAGCCACCTGCTCCAGCTCTTCAGAGGGGATACCAAGGCGTTCCCAGACCAGCTGGGAGACATAGTCTCTCCACCGAGTCCTGGGTCTGCCCCGGGGTCTCCTCCCAGTGGGATGTGCCTGAAACACCTCAAGTGGGAGGCGACCCAGGGTGGGTCCGCCCTCCAGTGGGTTCACCACCTGCAGGAGGGATCATGGGGGTCTGGTGCTATGTGGATTAGGTGGCCCCCTCATGGATCGTCACCTTATCGTGGTGGGGGGGTTTGCGTGCCCCAGTGATCCCAGGAGCTATGTTGTCCGGGGCAATTTGCCTCTGATAGGGTCTCCCAAGACAAACTGGTCCTGGGTGAAGGGCCAGACTAAGAACGATCCAACAGACTCTCATGATAAATTCTATATCAAGGATTCAGTGTACCCCGCCCGGTATGGGGTTACCGGGGCCCCACCCTGGAGCCAGGCCTGGGGGAGGGGCTCGAAGGCTAGCGTCTGGTGGCCGGGTTTCCACCCATGGGACCCGGCCGGGCTCAGCCCGAAGGAGTTACATGGGTCCGCCCTCCAGTGGGTTCACCACCTGCAGGAGGGATCATGGGGGTCCGGTGCTATGTGGATTAGGTGGCGGTCAAAGGCGGAGACCTTGGCGGACTGATCCCAAGCTTTCTAAAAATCACAATAAATCTGGACTCAAATTAGGTGTCAAAATTAAAATGCATAAATGGTCATTTCGTTTAATTTCTAGCTTTAATGGATGAAAAAATAGATCTAGTTTTAGCTGACCAAATTAACACTGGATGGAAGTTTATTTTTGTTTGTTTTAAATGATTGCATTTCCTTTAGCTTTGACTGGAGAAGCTTCACCAGACAACAGACCATGACCAGATAATCAGCCAGAGTTAAAGACGTGGAAAAAGTTGTCAGTCTTCCTGCTGAACAACCACACTGCAACACTTCAACAAACTCCAGAAAATTCTGAACGGGCAAAAAAATCATGAAAACTTGGAACAGCACTTTATTTTGTTTTATAACTTCAGTTTGTTTTTTAGTCTCTGAAGACTTTGGATACTTAAGTTTATATTTGTGCAGGTTTAAAATTAATGCTACTTACAGTGGATATAAAATGTCTGCACACCCCTGTTCAAATTCCAGGTTTTTATGATATAAAAATGAGACCAAGATAAATCATTTCAAAGCTTTTCCCACCATTAATGTGACCTATAACCTGTACAACCCAATTGAAAAACAAACTGAATTCTTTTAAGGGGAAAATAAAAAATAAAAACTTACCCAAAGCATAAATATGCACACCCTTTAACTAATACTTTGTTGCAGCACCTTTGGCTTTTATTACATCACTCAGTCTTTTTGGGTAGGAGTCTTATCAGCGTGGCACATCTTGATGTGGCAAGATCTGCCCAACCTTCTTTGCAAAAACACTCCAAATCTGTCAGATTGTGAGGGCATCTCCTGTGCGCAGCCCTCTTCAGATCACCCCACAGATGTTCAATCAGATTCAGGTCTGGACTGTGGCTGGGCCATTCCAAAACCTTAATCTTCTTCTGGTGAAGCCATTCTTGTGTTGATTTGGATGTGTGCTTTGGGTCATTGTCGTGCTGAAAGATGAAGCTCCTCTTCATCTTCAGCTTTCTAGCAGAAGCCTGAAGGTTTTGTGCCAACACTGACTGGTATTTGGAACTGTTCACAATTCCCTCCACCTTGAGTAAGGCCCCATTTCCAACTGAAGAAAGACAGCCACAAAGCACGATGGTACCACTACCATGCTTCACTGTAGGTATGGTGTTCTTTTGGTGATGAGCAGTGTTGTGTTTGTGCCAAATATACCTTGTGGAATTATGCCCAAAAAGTTCAGCCTTGGTTTCTTCGGACCAGAACACATTTTCCCACATGCTTTTGGGAGATTTCAAATGTGTTTTTGCAAAATGTAGCCGGACTTGTATGTTTTTCTTCATTTAAAAAAAGGCTTCCATCTTGCCATCCTAGATGGGAGCTTGCTGTCACATGTACTAAACAGCCAGTACTTGCTAGAAATTCCTGCAGCTTCTTCAATGTTGCTGTCAGCCTCTTGGCAGCCTCCCTAACCAGTTTTCTTCTCATCTTTTCATCAGTTTTGGAGGGACGTCCAGTTCCTGGTAATGTCACTGTTGTGCCATGTTTTCTTCGCTTGATGATGACTGTCTTTACTGTGTTCCATGGTAGATTTCATGCCTTGGAAATTCTTTTGTACCCTTCTCCTGACTGATACCTTTGAACAATGAGATCCCTCTGATGTTTTGGAAGCTCTCTGTGGACCATGGCTTGTGCTGTAAGATGTGACTACAAAAATAAGATAAGATAAGCCTTTATTAGTCCCACAACGGGGAAATTCCAGGATTGCAACAGCACAGGGATAGCAACACTCAGAGCAACAATCAGAAGGCAAGAAAAAAAAAAACAAAAAACAAAAAATCAAGCAAGCAAGAGCAGCTAATATACATATGTACATATTACTATAAAATATATATATACACACACACAGACACACAGTGCAGAGCATTGTAGCTGGATGGAATAAATATATGAATATGTAAACACACAGTGCGGAGCAATGTAGCTAGATGGAATAAATATATAGATATATAAACATAAACACACCCAGTGCGGAGCATTGTAGCTAGATGGAATAAATATGTAAATATATAAACACACAGTGCGGAGCATTGTAGCTAGATGGAATAAATATATAGATATATAAACATAAACACGCCCAGTGCGGAGCATTGTAGCTAGATGGAATAATATGTAGATATATAAACACACAGTGCGGAGCATTGTAGCTAGATGGAATAAATATATAGATATATAAACATAAACACACCCAGTGCGGAGCATTGTAGCTAGATGGAATAAATATGTAAATATATAAACACACACAGTGCAGAGCATTGTTGCTAGATGGGATGAAACAGCACAACCGTCTACTTGGTTATCCTACATGGTATGATTATGTGCCCATACATATTCTCACTCTCCATAGCGACCGGTATTTTCCTAGTTGTATGCCGGAGGGGGACCATTGTGTAAGTCTATTGCATCTTTTGCATTCAAAAAACTATTAGTTTGTTACGTCTTTTTGCTATCTCTGCGAGCAGCCCTGCTTAGGTTGTACAGTCTGACAGCCGTTGGTAGGAAGGACCTGCGAAACCTCTCGGTTGTGCACCTGGGATGATGTAGTCTGCTGCTAAATGAGCTCCTCAGTGCATTCAGTATGTCCTGCATAGGGTGGAACTCAGACTCCAGCAGAGATGACAGTTTAGCCACCGTCCTTCTCTCTCCTATCTCCTCCACCGGATCAAGGCGCTGCCCCAGGACAGAGCTAGCTTTCTTGATCAGTTTGTTCAGTCTCTTCCTATCGGCTGCAGTAATGCCACTGCCCCAGCAGACCACTCCAAAAGTGATGGCTGATGCCACCACCGTGTCATAGAATGTCTTCAGCAGCGCGCCTTGTACACCAAAAGACCTGAGTCTCCTCAGCAGGAATAGCCTGCACTGTCCCTTCTTGTAGAGTGCATCAGTATGTAAGGTATACTGTATATCATATAAGATGTCAGGAAAAGTCTACTAGAACAGCTGAACTTTATTTGGGGTTAATCAGAAGCACTTTAAATGGTGGCAAGTGTGTGCTGACTCCCATTTAAATTGAGTTTGAATGTGATTGGCTAATTCTGAACACAACCACATCCCCAGTTATAACAGGGTGTGCATATTTATGCAACCAGGTTATTGTTTTTTATTTTTCCCCTTAAAAGATTTCAGTTTGTTTTTCAGTTGGGTTGTACGGGTTATAGGTCACATTAATGGTGGAAAAAGGTTTGAAATGATTTATCTTGGTCTCATTTTTTACATCACAAAACCTGCATTTGAACAGGGGTGTGTAGACTTTTCATATCCACTGTATTTTATGCATCAATTGATTCAGTTCTTGTTGAATTTGTTCATTGCATTAAGTTACTGTATAGGTAACTGTACATTGACTACATACAGTCAGGCAGCACTACTGTTTAAATGGATGTTCACAGTATTTGTGATAGAATTAACTTTAGTTTTTAATGAATAGCCTATATTTCTAGAATGCTGCAGGGCGACTAAACCTCCACACTGTGGAAAAGCTGTTAGCAGCTGTGATGCTGAAAAGGAACATTTTCAACATTTATTTCACTTGTGTATAATTTCATTTTTGAAACTCAAAAGTTTTCAAGAAATAAAAAGCAGTTACTAAGCTCAGTCTACTTTTTTCCATCCATCCATCCATCCATCTTCTTCCGCTTAATCCTTTTTGGGTCGCGGGGGGGCTGGAGCCTATCCCAGCATCTTTGGGCGAGAGGCAGGGTCCACCCTGGACAGATCGCCAGTCCATCGCAGGGCCAACACAGAGAGACAGACAACCATTCACTCTCACAGTCACACCTAAGGACAATTTAGAATCCCCAGTTTGATGCCAATTAACCTAACTTGCATGTTTTTGGCATGTGGGAGGAAACCGTAGAAATCCCGGAGTAAACCCACGCAGACACGGGGAGAACATGCAAACTCCACACAGATCACTGTTGGTCAGGGGCTGGGATCGAACCCAGGATCCCCCGGCCAGGGGTGAGTTGCTGTGCTGCTGCAGTGCTAACCACTCCGCCACCGCGCCGCCCCTCTACTTTTTTCATTTAACAGTATTTTATTGCAAATCAGTTGATGTCATTTTTAAAAATATAACCCCCAAAACATCAACACAGTGGACTCTGCTTTCAAGCTGACCTCAGCATTTTTGCAGCGCAGTGGACTTTTCACCTGAGATTAGTGGGTTTTTGAACTGAACTGAGAGACAAATGTGAATTGAAAATAGATTTGAATCAAAGTGTGACCCAAAAATCAGAATTGTATCGAATCATGTGACTTCTAAAGATTCACTGCCTTATTTATTCACGTTAGAAATAAGTTTTGGATACGCTAGACATTTATCTCGACATATTTTGACTTACGAGTAACTTGTGAGTTGCTTTCAAGTAATGTGTGTAAACAAATGCATACCTTCCGTACACCTTATGCTCTGTTTATGTGGCACGTTTCAGTCATATGCTGGATACGTCTGGAAATTTTCAGCATGCTGAAAATTTCCAGATGAACTCGCCGTACAACGCCGTATACCAGTGTTCTTTCGCGTTCTTCAGCGTGCTCTTAACTTATACAAAGCTTACCCAGAACTGATTCTACGTACGCCAGCGTATTCTCCAATTTTTTCATACGTTTGGCAAACACTGCCTAAATGGTGTAGGTGTGACAGGGCCTTAAGGACCAACTTAAGATAAGATAAGCCTTTATTAGTCCCACAACGGGGAAATTCCAGATGGCAGATGGCACTAAGAAAATGTAAGATGAGACCAGAGATGATTGAAGGTCTGGCCTCTGACCGTGGCGGTTGGTGGTGGCTGTGTGTGGAGGGGAAGAGGAGACATTGGTCAGCTGTTGCCACTACAGCATCATCAACATTTACATGTCAAATCTATAATGGAAGTCATGGATCCAGCATAATGCTCGCATCTGCTGACCTTCTGCCAATGTGCTCACAGCCTCTCTTAGATGTATTGCCCATGTAAAGTTGGTATACCGGGCTGGCCCAGTGTTCTGTTGGGGTTGTTTTATTCTCTTGACTTTGTTGTGCTTTTAAACCTCTTGCAGAGCATTTTTCTGGCTGGTCTCCCTGCTGCTGTCCTCACTGGTGTGGTTCATCTCGGTTCAGATCAGTAACAAGGAGAGTGTGGCGCAGCAGAAAGGGCTGCTCATCTTTGGCGTGGTCCTCTCCGTCCTGCTGCAGGAAGCCTTCCGCTTCGCCTACTACAAACTGCTGAAGTGAGTCAGTGATGGACAGCTTTACACAGCCGTCAAATGTGTTCATCAGTACATGCAGAAGTTCAAGAGACTTTTTATTCCAACTACATTCTGACTGAATTGATTTTTGGATGGGTTAAACACACTGGAGACACATTAACATGAACATTACTCATCATGCTCTCAATCTTTCATTCATTCATTTTGTTGACATTTTCTGAAAACCCAAACATGGTTTTACAGATTTTATTCCCCAGAATTTACCCTGAACATAAAAAGAAACATATGCTTCCTTGCAGTAATTGTATCCTGATTTGTCCCTGTTTTTAATCTCATCTGTAACAATAAACTCAAATAATATATTGAAAAACACATTTTTGAACAGGGGTCACCAACTGGCAAACTCCGGTCTGGATCCGGACCCAGAGAGTTCACTGTCCGGACCTTGAAGCCTTTTGATACAATTTAGGGAAAATGGAGACTCTTGTTTTGATGGGGAAAAAGCAGACAGCCAGGACATCCACCCTGGTCAGGCACACTTCGTTTCAGGTCTGTATCCACGAAATGAAGCGCTGTTGTGAAACAGTGCATTTTCCGGGGCTGCGGGGCACTTCTTCCTATATTCTGCCCAGACTAGTCCGTGCTGGGATGCAGAGGTGAGATAGCTGGTCTGGAGGCCCTTTTCATAGCCTCCAATATCACGTAAAAACTAAGTAAAAGCTCCGTGTGTTACTGAAGATGAAAAGTTCCACCTCCCCTGACCCTGTCACCATGGAGTTACAGCTCCATCCATGCTGGAACAGTTTACTGTTCAGATAAAAAAAAAAAAAAAAAAAATGTGGGAAGATTTCTGGAGTGTGGATTTTTTTTTTTTTTTTTTTTTTTGTCTTACAGTTTGA
Organism: Pholidichthys leucotaenia; assembly: GCA_020510985.1. Taxonomy (NCBI): domain Eukaryota; kingdom Metazoa; phylum Chordata; class Actinopteri; order Cichliformes; family Pholidichthyidae; genus Pholidichthys; species Pholidichthys leucotaenia. The sequence goes on from CM035837.1 coordinate 221,982,333, forward strand.
AACTTTTTTTTTTTTTGCACTGAAAATATTGTATAGAGGTGGACTTTTTGTGAAATTTAGTTTTTTAGATGTTAATCTTTTTTTTAATTCAATACAATTTAGTTAGTGTTCTCCTGTAAAACATTTTTAGGATTTTAGTTGTAGATTTTAGAATTTTAGACCTATTTATTTGGAGTCAGCAAACACTTTTAGTTTTCTCCTGTATTATACAGTTTTATATTGTGTTTTGTTTGAAATTGAACAAAAAATTCATTTTAATATTTTGTTTAAAAGTTAAAGGTGTATTTACATTACAACGTTTGGACCGACTTTTACTGATGTTTTGTCAAATGTCTGGCTCTGCTGGCAAAAGTTGATGATAGCTGGGGTTTGTTGGCAAACACTGGCGAAAGTTGTCCATCCATCCATCTTCTTCCGCTTAATCCTTTTCGGGTCGCGGGGGGGCTGAAGCCTATCCCAGCATCTTTAGGCGAGAGGCAGGGTACACCCTGGACAAATCACCAGTCCATCGCAGGGCCAACACAGAGAGACAGACAACCATTCACTCTCACAGTCATACCTAAGGACAATTTAGAATCCCCAGTTTGATGCCAATTAAACTAACTTGCATGTTTTTGGCATGTGGAAGGAAACGGGAGAAATCCCGGAGTAAACCCACGCAGACACGGGGAGAACATGCAAACTCCACACAGATCACTGTTGGTCGGGGGCTGGGATCGAATCCAGGATCCCCCGGCCAAGGATGAGTTGCTGTGCTGCCGCAGGGCTAACCACTCCGCCACGGCGAAAGTTGTATTATTTGAAAATTTTCAGCCTGCTTAAAATTTACCGACATTTGGAAATGCATGTTGGTGAAAGTTGTGCTCATTTTGTAAAAGGTCCTGAGTCAAAGTCAGAGTCAAAGTGCCTTTATTGTTATTTCATTGTTAATAAACAATGCAACGAAATTGAGATGCTGCTCCCTAAAAACAAACTATCACACTATGTGAGCTACGTTATGCAGAGTTTACCTATGTCAGCCTAAGTTAAAGCTGGGTTCACTCTGTAGCATTTGGACTGACTTTTACAGACGTTTTGAAAAACCAGACAAATATTTGGCGCAGGTCAGCTGACATCAGCATCAGGTGACGCTCATATAAAGATCTGTGTTTGTGGAGGCGTCCTGCTGTTCTGGACCTGCTTCTGGAGTAAACACATCTCCTTTGGGCATAAGTTTCAGTATTTATTTTCGTTTGATATTCCTATGTAGTTACTTCTGCATATCATTTTCCCTTATTCATTCATTCATTCATTCATCTAAAACAATAATAAAATAATGCTATAGACTCCAACACTAAGTCCGCAATTAAAATGTGAATGTGGATGGAATTTAAAAAAAAAAAAACTATTTAGTGAATCATCATATAAATAAAATGTCGGGTGATTATATTTTGACTGTTACACCGCTATTAAAATAACATAAAATCCTGTTAATGTCATTTACTTTTTGACACCACATCAGCCTATTTTGATTCCCACAATGGAAGTGAACCAATAAATCCTGGAGAATGATTATGCACAGAGCAGAAAATTAAGAACAGTAAATTTCTCAATGAGATTTTTTTTTTAAGCTGTCAAATTTATATATACTGTATATACATATACTGTATATGTAGCAGGCAGAGAGTAAACAAGACTGCCTGAAAATTTCACGAAAAACCTTTATTCCACGTACCAAGAAAATGTTTTTCAGACCGAATGGCTGTTGTGTCCAAGGCAACCAGTAATCCTACTGGCAAAAGACACGTTTGTGAAACAGCACAGCCTAGTGGTAGAAAAATAACCCTGCAAAGACATGAAACCACTCACCAAACCACACCCATCACCTGCAAACAAACCCAAAAATGTCCGTGATATATATATCTATATATATATCTATATATATATATCTATACAGAGCATCCGGAAAGTCTTCACAGCGCTTCACTTTTTCCACATTTTGTTATGTTACAGCCTTATTCCAAAAGGGATTAAATTCATTTTTTTCAGCAGGCTGAAAATTCTCAGTGAATACAACTTTCGCCAGCATTTGCCAACAAACACCAATTATCATTAATTTTTATTAACTTTTGCCAGAAGAGAAAGAGGTTTGCCAAAACTCAGTAAAAGTTGGTCTGAAAGCTGTAGTGTGAATCCACCCAAAAAAGCAGGTCCAGGATGGCAGGAAGCTTCCACAAACGCTGATCGTTATGAGCGTCGCCTGACGCTGATGTCAGCTGACCTGCGCTGAGTATTCTTAGCTTCAGTTAACCTAAGTTGGAAACTGCTGCACATACGCTAGCCTAAGTTGGCAAAAGTTTGACAACGCTGAATGCAATGCTGGGAAATGGTAGCAAAAGTTTGTAAAAGTTGGTGTGTGTTCACTAACTTAATTTCACCAACGTTTGGACTGATTTCTCTGATTTTTCAAAACGTCAGTAAAAGTTGGTCCAAACATAGTGTGAACCCAGCTTAATACGGAGCTAAAAGCAGCTAGAACCTGAGCTTAATAAAGTAATGTGTGAAATAAAGTTCATTGATGCTGGCCTGTGTGGAGACAGCTGTGGTCTTCTGAAAGAATGTCCATGAAAGGAGGACGGTCCTTCAACACATTTTGAGATAAATTTACCCATGTGTCCGGTTTCTTTTCCATCTGTTTAATCAAAGATGTCGGAAGTGAATTCATGGGTCACTGCAAATACTTAGTTTTAAAAGGACCAAGTTGTCCCACAGTGGGAGGGAAAAGTCCTGAGTGATTTAATTCTGAAACCCTTCTCAGTGACTCTTGATGCATTTTGTCCAGAGTTCTGAATCATGATCCAGTCATGACGTGCCTGAAGATTGCCACCCCTTGTTGGCAGCTCGGCTGGGGAGGAGGACCTTACTGGACCTCTGGCAGTTTTAGTTGGTGACCCCTGTTTTAGAATCCACTTAAAACTGTAGATGTGAACCTTCCTTGATGTTTTGTGCCTCAGATTTCTGCTACATCACCAACTTTGCTTTTCATTGGTTCCTTTTCACCAACATGCATAAAGTGTGCTGTTGTTTTTCTTCTGTGATGTTTTGGTGCAGGAAAGCCAATGAAGGCCTCCTCGCGCTCAGTCAGGAGGAAACCATGCCGATCTCCATCAGACAGCTGGCCTACGGTACCGTCAGTCTGCTCTTCACATCTATGCCAGCTCAGCCTCATTACAGCTGATTTTCTCGATCATATTGTAACAATAGACTTTGGTTTTCTGCATTCTACATTACTCAGTGTGAAAGAAAGTTGTGGAAATGAACTCCTTTTGTTTCCATGTTTTGGGCGTTGGGTTGATGATGGTGAAGAACTCTGGTCTGTCAATCAAACATCATTTACTAGGCGTGCAGCACTTTACAAAACATGCCACTTCAACACCTTATACTGTACACATTTGACAATAGTAAGCTAAATTTGGCTTATTAAACCCACAGGACCTTCAGATGTCTGTGATTGGTGGATATGGCGTTTGTTGCTTTTGCATGTGCTGACGTTTGTTTTTTGTAGTGTCTGGACTGGGCTTTGGCTTCATGAGCGGAGCGTTCTCCGTGGTGAACATCCTGGCTGACTCTGTGGGCCCTGGTACTGTGGGGATTCACGGAGACTCTCAGCACTACTTCCTGTCCTCAGGTTGGTTTGTGTGGGTCACACACTTCAAATGCCCAGCCCACATGGGCTTACCAGACACTGTACACACAAGCAAAGAAAAGGGAGCAATGGTAATCTACAGGAGGAATAACACTCCACTGCCTCAACTAGGGATGCACCATCATAGAATTTTTACTGACAGTATAAACTAGGTTTTGTCGATATGATACATGCACATATTTTTTCTCTTATTTCCATCTCCTTTGTCTTATAGTGATGATTAACTGGCATAAAGACCCAATTCTCCAAGGAAAATAAGAGGACTACCTCAACTTTAACATGAAAATAAGTGTATAGGTGAATGTGGGAGGGGAGGGAGGATGTGTCTCCTCTCGTATCAGAATAGTCCACTGGCTGATCTCCTCATGTTGCACGGTTAATATGATGGTCAAAAGCAGGTCTGCTGTTTATAAGTGGCTGCTAGCACGTAGCTGAGTGCTAAATTAGCATTGGCATCTGGACTGTTGTTACCATGGCAACCGAAAACTCCCGTAGCAGGCAGAAACTGCCCGCAGCTCCAGGCCCAGTGAGCAGAACTTGGGACAAACGAGCCCTTAATGACACTTAGACAAATTCTGCTTCCACAGCTCTTAGCTTTGGTGTGGTTTGCGGCTGAGCTAGCATGTTGCTGAGTCTGTCAGCTTGATGATGATGATCATCACACAACTGTCGTGGTTGGTCAGGTTATAGATCTAGTTTTAGTTCATCAGTCTGGTTTCCAAGGCACTGGGACTGTATGACAGAAAGGCTAGGCAATGTCGGTCCGTTCAGAGCCCTCTTAGCTCAGCCATGCAGCCAGACTGGCTATCCTGCTTCTGTTTACGCTGTCATACATAAACACCGGTGCCGATATGGGAAGTTGGCATATTCTCCTGACAGTAGTTCCTCTCTGCTGTAGATGTTTGAAACCACCAGTGTTGTTTGAGGGAGTATGGAGCTGCAACGTGCCAGCTTTGTGGGGGCAGCCATGTTAGTTGATAAGCTCGTCTTGACATGATGACGTCAGTCCTTCTTGCTGATGGAAAAGCAGCAGTGTGTCACTCCAGACTGTCTACTGTATTAGTCTATCGGCTGTACAGTAAATGTACATTTTTGCTGATGGCTGACAGATAATTTTAAATGCTGTATGGGCCGATAGCATGCCGATATGCATTGTGCATCCCTAGTCAAAACCCACAAATAGAACCAGAACTCTTTACTTGATCAAACATAAATCAGTCCCTCCAGGATTTTACGATGTTGTGACTGCGTCAATTCACATGAAATCAGCTAATCATCACGTGTTTGGCGCGACCTTGCAACTTTGTCCAATCACTGCAACTTTCCCACAATTTTGGCCAATCCTTGTCAGTTTCACCAATCAAATTTGTCCCTGAGTGGTGCTCAAACGCTCAGTCTAGCCAATCAAATACACCTGCACTTGGCTCACTTCTGCATTTATAGCGAGTGTTAATGGAACACATCAGCAAAAACAGAGTGTGTGATTTGAAAATGACACCCTCGAGGTTTCCAACACTGTCCCTTCCTCCATCTCCCCGGCCCTCTGGACGTCTCTGTCCTGACCGCGTGTACCAAGTGCTGAGTTTGTATTAAAAAATGTCCCCCTGCCCCAAAAGCATCCCGTCGTGGGAACGCACGTGAGGAGAGACACCATAAAACCACAAATGAGAGAGGTGTGTGTCAAGATGTGTAGCAGACGGACGGACAGGTAGGAGTCAGGCACAGAAAGAGAGAGAATATTGTCAGAAAAACCCAGACTTTGATAGACAATGCAGAGGCAGAGAATCAATCATTTGTCTTTCCTCTCCACTCAGTACCGAGTGGTTGGGTGCCGCTGTGGTTAGGGAGTTTTCAGATGAAGCTGCTGCCATCATTTCCACGTCTACTCTTTAACATGCATTCAGTGTCATTTCCCTGTTGTGATGGATGATTATTTTACATTCAGGTTCTCAGCAGCAGTAGCCGACAGTGTTGGTGGTTTTATGACAGATTTATGAGGAGCTCCTTCGTTCTCACTTAACTGTGTTCAAGTCTGGATTTGCTGTTGAACAAGAGTTTTTCTGTATCACAGAAGTTTCTGCTTAATTTACAAATCACTGCTTAACAGGAAATGTCTGACAATCCTCTGCTTTTCTTGTGGAGTTAGACAGAACATCACTGCAGTAAACTGTGGAAAAAAAACTGCTTTAAAATTTATAATTCTCACAACTTTTAGTGCAAAAAACCCATCTCAAAACATCACAACTCTTATTGCAACTTTTTATAAAGCTCCTGTGAATTCTGGCTTTTTGGGCCTCAACAATCCTAAAACATCCTGTGAAGTCCTGGAGGTGCTGAGAAAGGACTTTCTGCTGTTGGGAAATGTCTACCAAAAAGTGAGCCAATATGGAAACAAATCCTGCGGTCTGACTTCATCTGATATAACCAACAAATCAGGATGACAAGTCTGTGCCTAAGGTTATGATATGACAGACTTGCTGTTTCTGTCACCACGCCTCAGCCACGCCTCTGTGCTCTGGTCAGCTGGACACTCCACAGTCCTCTGGCTGGTAGACAGATGTGGTCAGTGTCTCACTTTAGCTTTATATAGAATATCTGCTGACAATTTCGCTTTATAATGATCCAGATCCAACAATTCCTTCATGTTGCCATTGTAGCTGTGACACTTTTGTACCTTGTTTTTGTAGAAAGCCATTTCTCCTCAGTCTTCTTGTCCTCTCTCACAGCCTTCATGACCATGGCCATCATCCTGCTTCACATGTTCTGGGGTGTCGTTTTCTTTGATGCCTGTGAGAAGCGGCAGTGGTTGGCCGTGGCCGCCGTTGTCATCACCCATCTGGTGGTGTCATGCCTGGTGAGTGTTGCCAGGCCCTAAACATTAAAAAGGGCAAAAGCATCCAGCTCCAATACTTGGCTGATCATTCTCCACTGAACTATGACCTTGTTTCTGTTGCTTGTCTCTCCCTGTAGACCTTTCAGAACCCAAATTACTTCGGCAGCCTGATCCCCACCTACATCATTTTGTTCATAATGGGCACCTGGGCTTTTTACGCGGCCGGCGGCTCTCTCAGGAACCTCAAACTCTGCCTCACCTGCAAAGACAAGGACTTCCTGCTGGCCAACCATCGGCCCAGATAACGCAGCAGGCCGGGCAGCGTGCTGGACTCTATCCAAAGATGCCAGAGTTCACACCCACACACAAGAAGAATGCTAATGTCTTTCTCTGTTTCAGTCCAAACATTTAAAGCACTTCAATTTTTTTAAGGAAACTTTTGATTCAAATCGGGGTCAGAATGGGCTTCTGTTTAGAAATGCAACCCCACTGCTGATAGTAAAGACTGACTGAAGCAGCAGCAACAACCACCAAACCTACAGCGCAGCAAGGTGGAGTCTCGCAGAAGTGACGCTCTGCATGATGGTCTCACAGTGGTTTCTTCTGCAGTCTTTATGTAAATAATACAGTTTTTATGTCCTCACTGTATAGGTAGTGGCTTGTTCTTATGAACCAAGTTGAACCTGTTTAGGAATACAGCTGCTCTGCATTTGTCACCAGGTGGTGTGTTATTATGAATTAGTGATATCCGTCAGTTCACAGATCAAAATGTCATCTGACTGCTTTTATTTTTGCTGAGTGGAAATCAGCAGGCCAGACTGACCGTTCCCTCCTGGACTCCTGGAAGGCTCCGCGCCGGTTCCCTCTCCAAACTTGTTTAGAACTGCTCAGCATGTTCACACCCAGAATAAAGGGGTTCTGTCCCAGCAGCTGTGGTGCAGCCGGGACACATCCCTGCTCCACCAGTCCAAAGGCAGACCATCACGAGTGGGCTCGAACCCATGACCTTGTTGCTGTGAAACAGCAGTGCTAACCACTGTACCACCCACAACCATCCAGTTAGATTGACCAGGCGACGCGTCATTCTCACCTTTCATGTTTACTTCACCAGTTTACGTTTGATTATTCATGTTAATCTCGTGAGCTCACCCATTCATGTTTGGCAGCAATATGGGTGAGAGGGAAACAAATGAGCGCATTAAGGGGTTAATTAACCCCTGATGATACATGAGGGGAAGGTGTTTGCTGCTTTTGAAGACCTGCTGATGCACCAGAATGAGTGACCTGTCAGAATGTGTGACTGAGCCGGCCTAATAATTCAGACATCAGTAACTGACCAGCTGAGTTCTCACGTCACGTTTTCTGAAACTAGTTTTGCTGGTTTATCAGTGAGCCTCCATGTTTCCTAGTTTGAAAATCCAAAAAGACCCCGGCCACGATTCCAGATGTCGGGAGCAGCTCCGTCAGGGCTGTTGACTAGCCAGGAGAGCTGTCAGTCATTTATCATTCCTTTCTTAGGTTTGGCCACTTTCTTTTTTACGGTCCACGGTGGAAGTTGACGCAGAAAAATTCAGAGACTCTGGAGCAGAAAGGGAACTGGGCGGAGCTTAGTCAGTGTGTAAGCCCTGTGAATTCAAACTTGTGCTGGTATGTAATGTAGGCAAGTCTTCACTTCCTCTGGTACCGATGCTGCAATCATATTTATGAACAGTATCTCATCATTGTAAGCAGATTTAGAACAGCATAAACTATTGGACTTTTTCTTGGGTGTCTTCTGTGATCTTTGAATGCTTGATTTCTTTGTTGCCTTTTTCTCCTGGTTCTCTCCTATGAAACAGGTTTAGGGTCTGTCCACATCATATGGGATTTAACTCTGCATTTATTTTCTGGGCTTCTTTTTCAGGTCACTGTTGGTTAACTACGGTAACTTAAGCTGCAGAACAAGGAATGTTTGAGCTAATAGATGCAGTAAAGCCCACTGACCAGTCAGACCTCTGAACATTAAATTATTCATTCACTCCTTCCTGAAGGATCTTTGTCTGCTCTCAGCTGAGAATCTTACCACTGGACTAGAGCAACAGCTGACTCCTTCATCTGTGTGTGATGGAGCGGTGATCAGTGTCTCCATTGGCTCCCACACCAGCTGGGTTGGCTTCATGTTGCCCGAACCCTGACATGTGGAACTTGCTTCATCATACTGGTCTGTTTTGGTTTAAATTGTGTTCAGTTTGTGAGAGCTTCGTACAAATGAATGTGTTCCTTTGCACCATTGTTTTAAATGTACCTGTACAGTTTGTATAAAATGCAGTCTGCTGTATTTCATGAGGGTGGAGGATAAAGATGGGACTGTAACATTTTGCCTTCAGTGTGATGCTTTGTCACGGCTCTGTGGTGGTATCAGACCAGGCTCACACTGACCGTTTGGTGTGGTGATGACCTCTAAAACATTTGAAGTGTTGGGCTGTGGAACTGTAATATAACAAGTCATGTAAAACAAATTATAAAATACATCAATATAGTTGCAATCAAAAAATAACTGCAAGTGCTGATTGTTGAATGTGGGTTTGGGCCCTTGGTGCATGCCGTAGGCATTAGATGGGCTGATGTCAGGCCAGCTGTGGCTGCTGTATATATCTGCCTTCCTTGTAATAAAGTTCAGTTGGTTGCTTGGTATAAGATGGCTCACTGTGTAATGTTGTACTGCTGTAACTTTTATTGTGAAGTGCTGTGTAGTGGCGGCTATAATGTAATAATGTGGCACATACTGTATATTGAGTTCATATTTCCGCACAAATGTATGGCTGTATGTGTATTGGGGGCTTCACGTCTCGCGGGACAAAGGTCTGGGTCTGCAGAGATCTACAGGAGATGACCAGGAGGTGCGAGTTTTGGCCTTTGTCTCAGAGAGGATGCCCCAGAAGGATTCCCGGAACATCGAGGGATAAGAGACGGACATCAAAAAGTTGCATTGTGACTGGGAATTAAATGCCATGTGATTGTATGTTTGCTGAAGCACCATGTGACTTAGGCAGTATAAGAGTGTGGTATTTCTTTGCTCGGTCTCTTTTTTTCTTGTCGAGAGATTGCTAGAGATGTGTTCTCTTAATAAAGCCGAACCTGAGAAATAAACTCAGCCTCATCTTTGAACGCATTCTCTACACTGGTGACCCGACGACAAATTATGGCCGGGGACGATCTTCCCGCACCGGACTCATCAGGAGCCAGCCAGGCTAACGCAGCTACCGCAGTCCAGCTGCCTAATTTCTGGCAGCATAGCCCGCACTCTTGATTCAACATGGTCGAGGCGCAGATCCATCTTCGGGGAATTTCGGCGGATGCAACGAAGTTCTACCATGTAGTCGCAAAGCTGGACAGCCTTACAGCCCAGCGGGTGGAGAGCCTGACTAACCACCCACTGGATGACGACAAGTACGGCACGTTGAAAGCCGTTCTCATCCCTGCTTTCACCCCCTCGCTGGGAGAGCGAGCAGAGAGGCTCCTGGCGTTGACTGAAGGCGAGGCAGACAGGCCGGCAGACCTGATGGCGAGGATGCTGAGCCTGAGAGGCGATGATGATGATGGCTTTATCTTCGCCCACCTTTTCCTCAGGACACTACAGTCAGCGGTGAGAGTCACCCTGGCCGGTTCACAGCTGCTGACCAGCCGAGATTACCACGAGCTGGGCCAGGAGGCACAGCGACTCGTCGACGCCACACGGCCACGACGGCGGCAGCGGAGCTGAGCGCAACGCCCGGAGACGACGGGGCCAGAGGCTGCAGCACCAGATTTGCTGACGTCAGCAGCAGCGGAGGCCAGGAGACACGGAGCGGGCGACGTCCTCTGCTTTTATCACCGACGTTTCGCCGAGAGGGCACGCAGGTGCATTCCACCGTGCCAGTTCAAGCGCTCGGGAAACGCCAAGACCGGAAGCCGGTAGCAGCCGCGGCTCTCGGCGCGAAGAACAGGCTGCTCTACCTGACGGACGCGAAATCGGGGAGACAGTTCCTGGTGGACACAGGCTCCCAGCTGAGTTTCATCACACCGTCCTATGCTGACCAGCTGGCGCCTTCCAGCGGACCCCTGGTGTTGGCGGCGAACGGCTCGACGATCAAGACCTTCGGGGAGCAGACCCTCCCCCTGTCTTTCCACGGTCGGACATCCGAGTGGACTTTCGTCGTAGCGGCAGTCAGTCATAACATGTTAGGTGCTGATTTTTTGTGCTCGAATGGTTTATTGGTTGATCTTGCTAATAGACGTCTGGTTAATGTCATCATCTCTCGGCGCCACACCAGTCGGCTGCCTTTTGCAACAGCGGCTCGATTCCGAGTTTTTTTTTTTTTTCCCCTTCCTCTCTCTTTTGATCACTTTTTTTTTTTTTTTTCACCCCACTTATATCACGGACACACAGATCGTCCCAAATGTCTCCTGAGCCGGTGGACGGAGCCACTGTTTATAGCAGGATTCGATACAACAGGGAAGAGCTGCTAGCATTTAACCGCCACCCGGTCCCACTGGAAAAACTCGACATACCGAGAGAACTGAGGCGAAAACGCCGCGGCTGCCGGGCTGGAGTAAGGCGGAGGACAAAAAATATAAGGTACAGACCCTCCCTTCCATCTGTTGTCATGGGAAATGTACGGTCGATACTGGGAAAGTTAGATGAGCTAGCGGCTATCTCCCGTTATGATAGCACTTACCGGGAGTGCTCTCTCCTTTTGTTTACTGAGACGTGGCTAACTGAACTAGCAGCAGATGCTAACATTGAGCTGGAGGGTTTTCACATGATACGAGCTGACCGAACACCAGAGAGTGGCAAAACTAGGGGCGGTGGAGTGATAATGTATGTTAACAACAACTGGTGTAGACCGGGACATATCACTGTTAAACAACGACACTGCAGCAAAGACATTGAGTTGCTAGCTGTTAGCATGAGGCCTACATATCTCCCGAGAGAACACTCACACGTGATCTGCATTGTTGTTTATGCAAATCCGACGGCGAACGCTGGGACAGCGCGTGACGTCATCCATTCAGTAACCAGCAGGCTGCAGACAGAACACCCAGATGCTCTTCTCCTCATCTCAGGCGATTTCAACCACGTTTCACTGTCTCCCATTCTGCCCACTTTCACCCAGTATGTCACATGCCACACTAGAGACAATAAAACACTGGATTTGTTCTACGCAAACACTAAGGAGGCGTACACCTCATCACAACTCCCCCCACTTGGGAGATCGGATCACAACTTGGTTCATCTCCGACCGGTGTACAAACCCCTAGTGCACAGACAACCTCCGGCCATGCACACTGTGGAGTTATGGTCTGAGGAGACAATGGACACTCTAAAGGACTGTTTTGAAGCCACTGCCTGGAAGCAGCTCTGCGATCCACATGGTGAGGACATCGATGGCCTCATTCACACCTTCACGGGCTACCTCAGCTTCTGTGTGGACAAATCCGTTCCCACCAAGACCATACGGCGTCACTCAAACAACAAACCCTGGATCAACCCTGAGATAAAAACACTTCTGAGAGAGAAGAAGAGAATCTTCAGGTCGGGGAACAGGGAGATGCTGAAGTCCGTACAGAGGGAGCTGAGGAGAAAGATCAGAGAAGGCAAGGACAGCTTCAGGAAGAAGATGGAGGACAAGCTGCAACAGAGCGACATCAGCGGGGTCTGGAGAAACCTCAAAACCATCTCGGGGCTCCAGAATACCTCCCCCCAGGCCACGGGGGGCAGGGAGTGGGCGAACAACCTGAATCTGTTTTTCAATAGATTTGACCAACCGCCCTCCCCCCTGTCTGCACAACAACCACTGCTGCCTCTAAGAAATCAAGTCCTGCTACCCACTCCCCACTCCACCGACACCCCCCCCACTCCCAACACACAGCCCCCCATCCTGACCCTGACCAAGACCCAGGTGAGGACGGAGCTGAGGAAGATCAAGGCGAGGAAGGCGTCGGGACCGGACGGCATCAGCGCAAAGCTCCTCAAGTCCTGTGCAGACCAGCTGTGTGGGATTGTGACATATATCTTCAACATGAGCCTGAAACTGGGGAGGGTACCACAGCTGTGGAAAACATCTTGTGTGGTACCTGTACCAAAAACTTCCCACCCCAAAGACCTGAACAGCTTCAGACCGGTGGCCTTGACGTCCCACTTGATGAAGACCCTGGAGAGACTGCTCCTTGCTCATCTCCGCCCCCTGGTGGAACCAGCGATGGATCCACTCCAGTTCGCCTACCAGCATGGCACTGGGGTGGAGGATGCGGTGATCTTCCTCCTTCACCGTTCTCTGTCCCACCTGGAGAAGCCCAGGAATATGGTGAGGATCATGTTCTTTGACTTCTCCAGTGCTTTCAACACCATCCAACCGATGATCCTGAAGGACAAGCTGCTGCGCGCAGGGGTGGACCAGCACCTGTCATCATGGATCCTGGACTACCTCACGAACCGGCCTCAGTTTGTGAGAACCCGGGACTGTGTTTCCGACACGATCATCAGTAGCACGGGGGCCCCCCAGGGAACGGTGCTGGCTCCCTTCCTGTTCACTCTTTATACTGCGGACTTCTCACACAACACAACACATTGCCATCTACAGAAGTTCTCTGATGACTCTGCGATCGTTGGTCTCATCTCCAGCGGAGATGAAGCTGAGTACAGAGGGCTTATCCAGGACTTTGTGGACTGGTGCCATCGGAACTGCCTCCAGATCAACGCGAGGAAAACTAAGGAGCTGGTGGTGGACTGCCGCAGGCATGGGCAGCCCCTCACAGCACCAGTAAATATACAGGGAACAGACATCGAGATGGTGACATCCTACAAGTACCTGGGTATTCATCTGAACAATAAACTAGACTGGTCACACAATACTGACGCACTCTACAAGAAGGGACAGCGCAGGCTGTTCCTGCTGAGGAGACTCAGGTCTTTTGGTGTACAAGGGGCGCTGCTGAAGTCATTCTATGACACGGTGGTGGCATCAGCCATCACTTTTGGAGTGGTCTGCTGGGGCAGTGGCATTACTGCAGCCGATAGGAAGAGACTGAACAAACTGATTAAGAAAGCTAGCTCTGTCCTGGGGCAACGCCTTGATCCGATGGAGGAGATAGGAGAGAGAAGGACGGTGGCTAAACTGTCATCTCTGCTGGAGTCCGAGTTCCACCCTATGCAGGACATACTGGATGCACTGAGGAGCTCATTTAGCAGCAGACTACATCATCCCAGGTGCACAACTGAGAGGTTTCGTAGGTCCTTCCTACCAACGGCTGTCAGACTGTACAACCTAAGCAGGGCTGCTCGCAGAGATAGCAAAAAGACGTAACAAACTAATAGTTTTTTTTTTTTTTTTTGAATGCAAAAGATGCAATAGACTTACACAATGGTCCTCTCCGGCATACAACTAGGAACATACCGGTCGCTATGGAGGGTGAGAATATGTATGGGCACATAATCATACCATGTAGGATAACTAAATAGACGGTTATGCTGTTTCATCCCACCTAGCAACAATGCTCTGCACTGTGTGTGTTTATATATTTACATATTTATTCCATCTAGCTACAATGCTCTGCACTGGGTGTGTTTATATTTATATATCTATATATTTATTCCATCTAGCTACAATGCTCAGCACTGGGTGTGTTTATATTTATATATCTATATATTTATTCCATCTAGCTACAATGCTCCGCACTGTGTTTTTATATATCTACATATTATTCCATCTAGCTACATTGCTCCGCACTGTGTGTGTTTATATACTTGCATATTTATTCCACCTAGCTGCAATGCTCCGTACTGTGGGTGTTTATATATTTACATATTTATTCCACCTAGCTACATTGCTCCGCACTGTGTGTGTTTATATACTTGCATATTTATTCCATCTAGCTACAATGCTCTGCACTGTGTTCATATATTCATATATTTATTCCATCCAGCTACAATGCTCTGCACTGTGTGTCTGTGTGTGTGTGTGTGTGTGTATATATATATATTTTATAGTAATATGTACATATGTATATTAGCTGCTCTTGCTTGCTTGTTTTTTTTCTTGCCTTCTGATTGTTGCTCTGAGTGTTGCTATCCCTGTGCTGTTGCAATCCTGGAATTTCCCCGTTGTGGGACTAATAAAGGCTTATCTTATCTTATCTTAATGCACTGTCTTTCCACTCTATTTCCAGTACAGCCCGGGTGGTCCCGCCGACTGCATAGCCCAACGTCACAGCTGCGGGTGGTAAGTTCAAAGCACTACTCACTCAGTTTCCAACACGCACAGTCCCAACGTTTTCGGCGTCAGTGGCTAAACATGGGGTGGAACATTTTATAACTACCACCGGGCCCCCCGTTTTTGCAAAAGCTCAGCGCTTGGACTCAGCTAAGCTAGCCATAGTGCGCGAGGAATTCACCAACCTGGAAAAGCTGGGCATCATTAGACGCTCTAACAGCCCCTGGGCTTCACCGCTGCATATGGTCCCCAAGGCTGATGGCTCGTGGCGGCCTTGCGGTGATTTCCACAGGTTGAATAATGCTTCAGCACACAACCGCTACCCGATTCTGCACATCCAGGATTTTTCGGTGCATTTAGCGGGGGCGCGCATTTTTTCTAAAATAGATTTGGTGCGCGGGTACCATCAAGTCCCAGTCCGCGCTCAGGACATACCCAAAACAGCGGTTATAACTCCTTTTGGGCTTTTTGAGTTTTTGCGTATGCCGTTTGGGCTCAAGGGGGCTGCGCAGACCTTCCAGCGCATGATGGATGCAGTTTTACGCGGCCTCCCTTTCGTGTTCGTCTACTTGGATGATATTTTGGTAGCCAGCGCGTCTGAAGACAAACACGAGACCCACCTCACAGCGGTTTTTCAAAGGCTGGCAGAGCACAGGTTAATAATTAACCCAGCGAAGTGCCAGTTTGGGGTGGCGCAAATCGATTTTTTGGGGCACCGCGTTTCGCCAGAAGGAGCGGTCCCGCTGCCCGATAAAGTACGCGCAATAACAGATTTTCCCCAACCTCAGACGGTCAAAGCGTTGCAGGAATTTTTGGGAATGGTTAATTTTTATAACAGTTTCCTCCCAAGCGCAGCGCAGCTCATGCAACCATTGTACGCGGCACTTAAAAAACAAAAACCTGCGAATAAGATCGAATGGTCGCCGGAGCGGGAGCGCGCATTCTCCCAAGTCAAATCAGCCCTGGTGAACGCCGTTTTGTTGGCACACCCGGTGCCAACGGCCCGCATGGCGCTCACCACGGACACTTCCGATTTAGCGGTGGGGGCGGTCGTTGAACAGTTTGTGGCAGGGAGCTGGCAGCCGCTCGCATTTTTCAGTAAAACCTTGCGCGATAACGAGCGGAAATACAGCGCGTTCGACAGAGAGCTGTTGGCCCTGCATTTGGCCATCCGCCATTTCCAGTTCTGACTGGAGGGGCGGCGTTTCACCGCGTTTGTGGACCACAAGCCGCTAACATTCGCGATGGCCAAGATTTCAGAGCCTTGGTCAGGCCGGCACCAAAGACAGCTGGCCGCGATATCGGAGTTCACCACCGATATTCAGCATGTCGCGGGCAAACATAATGTAGTGGCAGACTGTCTTTCGCACGCGGTAGCAGCGCCAGGCCCCGTGGGGGCAGACTCGGCAGCCGTGGCCGTGGGCCAGGTTTGTGGAGCGGAAGCACTCGCAGCCCCGGTCCGCGTAGGTTTGGATTACGCAGCCATGGCCGCGGAGCAGGCTAACGACGCGGATGTGCGTGCGCTCCAGTCTGGACCAACAGGGTTAAGGCTGGAGCACAGGGTGCAGCAAATAGGTATGCCCCCTCTAATCTGCGATGTCTCCACGGGGCGGCCTCGCCCTGTGGTCCCAGCTGCGTGGCGCCGCCGCGTTTTTGACTCAATCCATTCCCTGGCGCACCCGGGGGTGCGCGCGTCGATTAAAATGGTGGGGGAGAAATTTGTTTGGCCGGGGTTGCGTAAACAGGTCAAGGAGTGGGCAGCAGCCTGCGTGGCATGTCAGCGAGCCAAGATACACAAGCACACTAGAGCCCCTTTGGAGCCTTTTCACATCCCGGCTATGCGTTTTGATCATGTGCATGTTGACTTGGTGGGCCCCCTTCCGTTGTCGCAGGGGTGTACACACCTTTTGATGATGGTAGATCGCACCACGCGTTGGCCAGAAGTGGTCCCTTTGGCGTCAACTGCAGCGGCAGACGTTGCACGCGCGTTTTTAACAGCTTGGGTTGCGCGTTTTGGAGTTCCGTCGGACATAACGTCCGACAGAGGTCCCCAATTTGTTTCCGAACTCTGGTCATCGATGGCCCACAGCCTAGGGGTGAAGATTCACCGCACTACCGCGTATAACCCCCAGGCTAACGGTTTGTGCGAACGCTTTCATAGGTCATTGAAAGCAGCCCTCAGAGCGTCTCTTACGGATACAAATTTGGTGGATAAACTTCCATGGGTTTTATTGGGGTTGCGTTCTGCACCTAAGGAGGATTTGCAGGCTTCTCCGGCTGAATTAGTTTTTGCACAACCCCTCCGTTTGCCAGGGGAATTTCTTCCCGACAACCCTGCGCCAAATTGCCCCCCCCCCCCCCCCGCTCAGCTGTTGCAGAGCGGCACAGGATCAAATACCCTTCCTGGCCCAGTTCATCACAGTTTTCCACGCATTTTTGTGCCAAAGGCTTTATAAAATGCGGAGTTTGTTTTTGTTAGACATGATGCCCAACGCCCAGGCTTGCGACCGCCTTACGACGGGCCTTTCAGAGTGTTGGAAACAGGAGAGAAACATTTTTTGCTTGATTTAGGAGGCAGAAAAGAGTTGATTTGCATTAACAGACTCAAACTGCCTTTGTTCTGGCTGATGAACACGTGCAGTCGGCTAGGGCCCCCCGCCGTGGCAGGCCGCCGAGAAGGCATTCTTCGCATCCCTCACAGAGATGTGCTAATGATTCTGATCCACAGATGCAGCAAGCCGGGGCAGAAGGAACCAAGCCGGCTTACAGCAGATATGGAAGGAGGTTAAAACCCAAGCATTCGGCGCACTGATTTGTGATATGCAGTGATGCTTTTGTCATGCATCTCTGATTATGTTTTGTCCCTTAATAGACGTTTGGGGGGGGGGGGGGTTATGTGGCACATATATTGAGTTCATATTTCCCCACAAATGTATGGCTGTATGTGTATTGGGGGCTTCACGTCTCGCGGGACAAAGAAGGTCTGGGTCTGCAGAGATCTACAGGAGATGACCAGGAGGTGCGAGTTTTGGCCTTTGTCTCAGAGAGGATGCCCCAGAAGGATTCCCGGAACATCGAGGGATAAGAGACGGACATCAAAGAGTTGCATTGTGACTGGGAATTAAATGCCATGTGATTGTATGTTTGCTGAAGCACCATGTGACTTAGGCAGTATAAGAGTGTGGTATTTCTTTGCTCTGTCTCTTTTTTCTTGAGAGATTGCTAGAGATGTGTTCTCTTAATAAAGCCGAACCTGAGAAATAAACTCAGCCTCATCTTTGAACGCATTCTCTACAATAAGACGTATTATTGTGTGATGTGGGTGGTGGCTCCACCTTTCCGGTTCCGTCGCCACCCTGAGTATAAAGGGCTGATGCAGAAGAGGCACGGTCTCTTTTGACCTTCGCCTCTGCCTGCACAGGAGCACCTTGTATCACTGAGTCATTCAATAAAGTCACGTTCCATTGCACCTCTGGCCTCATTATTGAAGTACTGGTTATGGACATAACATTTGGCGATGAGGATAAAGACATGGATAAAGGACTTTCGGGCAGTCGGCCATTTCCGGAGCTTCCCGGTGAGCCGCTGGTACTGTGGGAGAGGTGGTTTACCGCATTCAAGAATTATTTGGTGGCATTGAACCTCGGTGAGCCAGAGGAATGGTGTGCATGAGCGATACTGGTCCATAATCTTGGCATGGAGGGACAACGTATTCTCAGCACATTGGGTGATAGTGACAGTTTTGAGGACGTGGTTGGGCTAATGGCGTGCTACTTTCATGCTCCTGAGAACGTCATTGTCCGGATGATTCAGTTCCACCAGCGGATTGGAGAGTCAGTGCAGTGGTATGTCACAGACCTGTACCAACTGGGAATTGCCAGTTTGGGACCTTAGAAGAGGAAATGATCTACGATCAGTTGGCGGAGCACACGCTGTGTGCAGTGGCACAGTCAAGATGCCTCACACATTCCGGTGGACTGACGTTGGCCAAGGCTGTGGAGATAGCCCAACAGTTTGAAGCAGCGGATAAACTGTCACAGGACCTCAGTGAGAGAACAATGTTGAGGCAACCTGACTCACACTCAGCAGCGCAGGCTGTAGACCCGGATAGCGATGATAGCATGGAAGACAAAGAAGAATACGCTACAGCTATCAAAATAAGGTCCGCCTCGAGGTCGCCAAAATGTTTTGGCCGCGGGTCTACCAAGCACTGGTACAAGGTAAGAGAGTGTCCAGCAAAAGGCAAATGCTGTGGTAAGTGCGGACTCCTACATCATTTCGCCAGGGTCTGTAAAAAAAAAATTTGAGCAAGGGGAATGGCAACGTGAAGTGGATTCCCCTGCCACGACTCGTACGGTTATCCACACCGTCTCCCCGAGCACAGAAGGCCGTACGTATTTAATGGTTACGACCAGGGGCAGCTGAAGGTGGTAGCTGTTCAGGGGGACGGATACCTTCGGCTGTCACATGACTCATGGAGACACCCCAATGAACTGCAGCGTGCCATCGAGGAGAAGGAGGTGTCGGGGCTCCGATGTGGCTCATCTCCAGGGGCAAAGAGACGAAGGAGCTCTGGGCAGGACCTCCCAGAAGAGCCCCCGGGGGGGTGGCCTCTCCATCGAGACTGTACGGTAGCAAGGAGCAATGAGTTAGGTTAAATGTGATTGCCCGGGCTATGTAGTTGATAGGTTTCTCACGCTAAACTGCTACAGCAGGTGCCCATGCAAAAAAAAAAAAAAATGTTACCATGTTTGAGGTTTATATTACTGTGGGGTTTGCCCAGGTTGGGGTGGTTTTATTGGGAATGTTGATAACGGCGCATGAATGTGCATGCTAGCTGGTTGTTTGTTAGATTAACCTCTTGCACTCCGGGCAATTTTCCTAAAAATGCCAAAAAATAACGTGCCCAAAGTAAATCGAAAGCTGTTCTTCAACCCTTTGCAGCATCTTCATGGGGTTGGTCTCATTTAAAAGAAAACACTTTGAATTTTTGGGCAAAAAAAAACATAATCTCTCTACGTGCTCCGGCCACTGAGTTACAGTCATCTAAACATACTGAACTTGAAGAAAAAAAAATTGGACACAGTGTTTTTTTGGATACAAATGCTTGTAAATAACACACAGCTGTCCGATCCGGCTGGAAAATGCAACAGAAATGTAGAACCAAGTGTTATCCAGCTGAGATCCAAATTTGGTAACAATACCACAAAAAATGAATATTTTACACAGCTTTGTTCTCAGGCTGTTCCCAGGCGTTTTGGAACTGTGCCAAATTGTGCCAAATGGCACAGTTTGGAAAAACATCTGTAACTTTTGAATAATTCAATGTAGAATCTTCATTTCAGGCTCTAATGAAAGGTCACACTCAGGGCTGTGTCTGTGTGTGTGTGTGTGGGCGGGGGGTCGTTCCCCCCCCCGCTACCAAGGACCGAGTTCGGCCCTCGCTACATGACGGATTACACTCCTTGCATGTTTTCACAGTGGCTCCCCCCCCCTCGCTACTGTGTGTGTGTGTGTGTGTGGGGGAACCGTGAACGCCCCCCCGCTCCTCTTCTGCAGCGGGGGGGGGGGGGGGCGTTCACGGTCCGAACACGGCAAATGAACTGTTTATCGCGGCACACGCACTTCGTACTTCGTGTGCAGTACAGTTGTAATTTACCGATCGGTCAAAAGTCATTTTTGGATTACAGTTTTCAGGGATAAATAATTTAGCTTATAACACCTTACCTCTTCAAAGCAGCAGAGTCGTGGCGAACATCTCTTCCCCATTGTCAGACGAACGCGACGCTGCTCCGCTCGTGGATCCCGATCAAAACATAATTCCATTATTGCCGTTTTGGCGAATGATTTACGACTTTTGTCGTCGGCCTCCGTCGGTCTATGATGACGGAAGAGAATCCTAAACGTCTATTCTGCTGGAATGAGTGCAGGTCCCACTTGGGGGTGGTCTCCATGCTGCTGGGTGAGCCTGGGTCTGTAGCAGGTTCGTCCAGCTTCCTTTGTTTTCATCTGCTGCAGCAGTAAATCTCTCTTCACCAGCCCGAATTTCTGTGCTTCAATTGGCTCGTGCATTCAAAGTAGGCGGGTCCTCCTTCCTAGGTTTTCATTCATTGGCTCTTCAAGGTTTCAGAAACCCAATTCAAGGCTCTTATTAGTCGAATAAGAGGTCAATCAGATGAACTAATCTGTTTGCGGCTGTGACTGCAGCTTTTTTTTTCAGTGGCGCTTGGAGGCCACACCACCTACATCACCACCATCATGCGTCATGCATCCAAGCGCGCACGAGTGCGCCCTCGTGCGCCCTAGGACGCAGAGACTTACCCGCCCGCAGAACAACGGAGTGCAAGTGGTTAAGGTTTTACCCGTGTGTGTGTATGTATATATGTTTATGGTGTGGTCTATATTAACCATATATTCCATAACCTACATATGTTAGAGCAAGTGGAAATGTTTGGTGATTACATATGTAAGGAACTTCACACCTCTGAAAGGACAAAGGAATCTCACCCGCCGAGTGAAGAACAAAGACGTTCCCAGACTCGGCGGGGGAGACCGGACGAGCCACCCTCACCCCCCAAGGCGAGGAGAGGGATTACCATCACCTCCCAAGACGAGGAGAGGAAATACCAAGACAATGGGGGGGATTAAGATATTGAGGGATGTCAGCCTTTATTATGCATGTCTTTTGTTGTGTGCTTGTATATAATCAGTGAGTTGGCGAGATTGTGTCTCTTTTTCCCTTCTGCCGCTCTCTGCACCAGATGAGACTTGTTAGAAGAGCTGAACATTAAAACTTCGCTTATAAACCAAATCGCCTCTTCCTTGCCCAGCTCCTCTACAATGGGGTTATTTTATGTACATTATATAATAGGAACACAGCGGTATTTTATTTCATGGACCCTATATTATCAAAGACGGCAGAATAATCCGTCTAGCCGTGTGGAGGTGGGACAGTAGGCCACCTGTCCCCCTCTAGTTTTAGTTGTTTGTGCACGGACAGGCCTACTTTACTTGTTCATCATTAAAGTGTGACTCGGGTGCTAAATTTGGGAGGGTCTAATTGGTGTGCATGCGTTTTGGACTTTTTTTTTTTTTAAAGGGGGGGAATGTAATAAGACTTATTATTGTGTGATGTGGATGGTGGCTCCACCTTTCTGGTTCCGCCGCCACCCTGAGTATAAAGGGCTGATGCAGAAGAGGCACGGTCTCTTTTGACCTTCGCCTCTGCCTGTACGGGAGCACCTTGTATCACTGTGAGTCATTCAATAAAGTCACGTTCCATTGCACCTCCGCCTCGTTATTGGAATACTGGTTATGGACAGAACAGCGGCTACTTCCTCTTGCGCCACTGCACCGCCCTATAAATACCAGGGGCATCCATGTTATGGCCTCTTTGCCGATGCCCTGCCTGGTGGCTGTATTTAGCACCTTGGGGGAGCCAGATTATTTAGCATCTCAGACAAGAGACAGTGGATAAACATGGGAGAACAATGCTCAGGAGGTTTCTGGCGAGATAGCAGGAAGGAGTCAAGGACGAAGGGGGTTGAATGCAGTGTGATGCAAATGTCATGTTGTGTGTGGAGAAATGCCATGAAACTTAAGAGGAGAGTGCCTGCTGAAATGTTCAGTCTGTTCTTTGCTTGAGAGATGTGAGTGTGTAATAAATCGTCTGAAATGAATCTGCCTCTTCATTTATACACTCCACACTGGTGACCCAAGACGTATTATGGAACACGAGGCAAGATCCCCGGAGCCGGCCCGGTCAGGAAGCTACAGAGAGGCGGCAGCCATCCCACAGACAGCCCGGACTGGAACCTTCAGCCACGCGTGTGCGGTTTCAGTCAAGCTACCGGATTTCTGGCAGCACAACCCGCGCTCTTGGTTCCACCTCACCGAGGCCCAGTTCGCCCTCCGGGGAGTAACGGCAGACGACACCAGATTCTACCATGTGGTCGCAGCGCTGGACGCCCGCACAGCTCAGCAGGTAGCGAGCCTGCTTGATCAGCCAGCAGCAAATATGAGGCACTCAAGGCTGCGCTCATCCAGCGCTACACGCTCTCGGACTGTGAGAGAGCGGAGAGGCTCCTGACGCGGACCGAGTTAGGAGATGATTTGGCCGTAGACCTGATGGAGAAGATGCTGGCGTTAATGGGCACGGACGACGGGCACTTTCTGTTTGCCCACCTCTTCCTCTGGAACCTTCCGACAGTGGCGAGAGCGGTTCTGGCCAATTCGCAGTTGCTGGCCGCGCGCGACTACCGTGCGCTAGCCCAGGAGGCAGACCGGATCATCCTCACCACCAGGGCAATCACAGTCAACGCGGCAGTGGCGGAGCCCAGCGAGACGACCAGAGGAGGCGAGGAGCCACCGACGGTAGCAGCAGCAGGGGCCAAGGAGCGCCAGAGAGACACGCTCTGTTTCTACCACCGCCGCTTCGGAGAGAAGGCACGCAGATGTGCGCCCCCGTGCCAATTCAAGCGCTCGGGAAACGCCAAGGCCGGGGGTCAGTAGTAGCTGCGACCCTCGGTGAAGAGAACAAGCTGCTCTACTTGACGGACGCACGCTCGGGGAGGCGTTTCCTCGTGGACACCGGAGCCCAGAAGAGTTTCATCCTGCTGACCTACGCTGACCGGCTGGCAGGACCTAGCGGCCCCGAGATGTTGGCAGCAAACGGCTCGGATATTAAGACCTTTGGTGAGAGGACTCTGCTCTTATCTCTACACGGCCGTACATATGAGTGGACTTTTGTCGTAGCAGCACTGAATTACCATATCCTGGGGGCTGATTTTCTGTGTGCACATGGTTTACTGGTTGATGTTGCTAACAGGCGCCTGATTAATGCACTGTCCTTTGACCCTCTCCCCTGTATAGCTCGAGTGACCCAGCCAACAGCACAAGCCAACGTCACAGCTACAGGCGGTAAGTTCCACACACTGCTCACTTAGTTCCCAGCAGTCACGGTCCCGACGTTTTCCACGGCCATCGCTAAACACGGGGTGGAGCACTTTATCACCACCACCGGGCCGCCCGTTTTTGCAAGACCTCGGCGCTTGGACGCAGCTACACTGGCCATAGCGCGCAAGGAATTTGCCAACCTGGAAAGGTTGGGCATCATCAGGCGCTCGAACAGCCCATTTATTTATTTTTTTTATTTTTTTGTACTTATTTTGTACCCGTAGGTAGATTTGTTTTGCAGTCTGGTGACAAGCCACCAGCTGCCGGTCGCTGCTTGCGCAAGCGCTCCGTATCCCTAACCTGCATGTTTTTAGCATGTGGGAGGAAACCGGAGAAATCACGGAGTAAACCCACGCAACACGGGGAGAACATGCAAACTCCACACTGATCACTGTTGGCCGGGGGCAGGGATCGAACCCACGATCTCATGATCCCCGCGATCCCCCAGCCGAGGGTAAAACTGTGCTGCCACAGTGCTAACCACTGCGCCACTGTGCAGCCCATGGGCATCCCCGCTACACATGGTCCCTAAGGCTGAGGGATCGTGGCGACCGTGCAGGGATTTCCGCAGGTTGAACAACGCCACATCGCCCGACCGCTACCCAATTCCCCACATACAGGATTTTTCCGTTCACCTTGCCGGAGCACGCATTTTTTCCAAAATAGACCTGGTCCGCGGTTACCACCAAGTCCCAGTGCGCGCTGAGGACATACCCAAAACAGCGGTAATAACTCCGTTCGGTCTATTCGAGTTCCTGCGCAAGCCTTTTGAGTTAAAAGGAGCGGCACAGATGTTCCAGCGCATGATGGATGCAGTGCTGCGCGATCTCCCATTCGTGTTCGTCTACCTGGACGATATCCTGGTAGCCAGTGCGTCCGAAGACGAACACGAAACCCACCTCACGACAGTTTTCTGGAGGTTGGAGGAGCACGGGTTAATAATCAACCCGGTGAAATGCCAGTTCGGCGTGAAGGAGATTGATTTTTTGGGGCACTGCGTCTCTCCGGAAGGAGTGATCCCGCTGCCCGACAAGGTGTGCGCCGTGGCGGATTTTCCCCGTCCTCAGACAGTCAGGGCGCTGCAGGAATTTTTGGGGATGGTGAACTTTTATAACCGTTTCCTTCCCCGCGCGGCGCAGCTTATGCAACCATTGTACGCCGCGCTCAAGAAACAGAAACCCGCGGATAGGGTCGAATGGACCCCGGAGCGAGAGTGGGCGTTCTCGGAAGTTAAAGCAGCCCTGGCAAACGCCGCACTGCTGGCGCATCCGGACCCGGCGGCCCGCATAGCGCTCACCACCGATGCTTCAGACGTGGCCATAGGGGCTGTTGTGGAGCAGCGCGTCGCCGGGGCTTGGCAGCCGCTCGCCTTTTTCAGCAGAACTTTGCGCGACAGCGAACGTAAATACAGCACGTTCGACAGAGAGTTACTGGCTCTCCACCTGACCATACGCCACTTCCAGTTCTGGCTGGAAGGGTGCAGCTTCACCGCATTCGTGGACCACAAGCCGCTAACATTCGCGATGGCCAAGGTTTCAGAACCGTGGTCGGGCCAGCAGCAGAGACAGCTGGCTGCGATCTCAGAGTTTACTACTGATATTCAGCATGTGTCGGGTAAACTGAATGTGGTGGCGGACTGCCTCTCGCGCGTCGTGGTGGCCCCGGTCTGCGTGGGGATAGATTACGCAGCCATGGCCGCGGAGCAGATTAGCGATGCAGACGTGCGCGCGCTCCAGTCTGGACCAACAGGGTTAAGGCTGGAGAGCAGGGTGCTGCAAGATGGCGCCCCCCCCCCCCCAATCTGCGATGTCTCCACGGGTTGCCCGCATCCGGTGGTCCCGGTCGCGTGGCGCTGCCGCGTGTTTGAGTCGGTTCACACTCTGGCGCACCCAGGAGTGCGTGCGTCGGTCAAAATGGTGGGAGAGAAGTTTGTGTGGCTGAGCCTACGCAAACAAGTGAAAGAGTGGGCTGCAGCCTGCGTTGCATGCCAACGAGCCAAGGTACACAGACACACGAAGGCTCCCTTGGAGCCGTTTCGTATTCCGGCTAAGAGGTTCGACCATGTTCACGTGGACCTCGTGGGCCCCCTCCCGCCATCACAGGGGTGCACGCACCTCCTGACAGTGGTGGACTGCACCACGCGCTGTCCAGAAGCGGTCCCGCTGGTGGCAACCACGTCCGCAGACGTAGCGCGCGCTTTTTTAACAGCATGGGTGGCGCGTTTTGGAGTCCTGTCGGACATAATGTCCGACAGGGGCCCTCAATTTGTTTCCGAACTTTGGTCCACGATGGCCCGCAGCCTGGGTGTTACAATTTACCGCACAACCGCGTACAACCCACAGGCCAATGGGTTATGCGAGCGTTTTCATAGATCACTGAAAGCAGCACTCATGGCTTCATTGACGGATGCAAATTGGGTAGACAGGCTGCCGTGGGTTTTATTGGGGTTGCGCTCCGCACCGAAAGAGGATCTGGAAGCTTCCCCGGCAGAGCTCGTTTTTGCGCAGCCACTACGGCTGCCCGGGGAATTTCTGCCAGATAATCCCGCGCCGGGCAGCTGCCCGTCTCAGCTTTTGCAGCGTAGCGCAAACACAGGCACGCTGCCGGGCCCCGCCCACCACAGTTTTCCGCGTGTTTTCGTGCCTAAAACTTTGAAGAGCGCGGAGTTCGTGTTTGTCAGACACGACGCCCACCGCCCTCCATTGCGCCCACCCTATGATGGACCATTCAGAGTGTTGGAAACAGGGGATAAGCATTTTTTGCTAGACTTGGGGGGTAGGAAGGAAAAAATTGGCATAGACAGACTCAAACCCGCTTTCGTTGTGGCGGATGAGCAAGTGCTGTAGGCTAGGGCCCCTCGGCGTGGAAGACCCCCACGGAGAGCTCCCCAGGGAAACGATTCACCAGAGCAGCCACACGGACAGACCAAAGTGCCCCCCCCCCAGTCACAGACTACCCGCAGTCAGACAAACTCCCAGCAGCCCCCCACCAGCACAGCAGCACCACGGAGGCGGTAAACCCCAGTTACAGCAGATACAGGAGGAGACGGAAGCCCAAGCAGCATGTGGACTGATATTCTATTGTTCTATCTAAGATGCTGGGGGGGAAGTTTAGCACCTTGGGGGAGCCAGATTATTTAGCATCTCAGACAAGAGACAGTGGATAAACATGGGAGAACAATACCCAGGAGGTTCCTGGCGAGATAGCAGGAAGGAGTCAAGGACGTAGGGAGTTGAATGCAGTGTGATGCAAATGTCATGTGTGTGGAGAAATGCCATGAAACTTAAGAGGAGAGTGCCTGCTGAAATGTTCAGTCTGTTCTTTGCTTGTGAGATGTGAGTGTGTAATAAATAGTCTGAAATGAATCCGCCTCTTCATTTACACACTCCACAGTGTGACCAATATATAATAAAGCTGAGTTCAGCTGTTTACCTGGCATCATCTTTATAAGGGTAATTTTAGACATAACATTTTGGTGACAAGATTAAACCACGAAGGTGTGTATTCCATCACTTCGGCCCTTCCTGGAGCTCCCTTGCGAGCTGTCTGTGCCGTGGCCAAGATGGTTAGCGGCTTTTCAAAACCACATTACCGCGCTCGACATGGGTGAGCTAGATAAACTGAGGGCACATGCACTCCTGGTGCATAATTTGGGGATTGAGGGCCAGCGTATCCTGCATACACTTGGGACTTCGGACTCGTATGAGGACATAGTCGAGTTACTAGCGCACTATTTTATACCCCGGACAGCGTGATTGTCCGGAGGATTAGGTTCCGACAACGACACCAGCGAGTGGGTGAGCCTGTCCGCCAGTGTGTTGCTGACCTGTGGAAGCTGGCTAACGAGTGTTGTTCTGGGCCATTGGAGGAAGAAATGGTACATGACCAGCTGGCGAAGCACACAACCAGAGCTGCTTTACGAGCTAGGCTACTCATGGCGCCAAGCCACCTAACGTTAGCCAGGGCTGTTGAGCTAGCTCTCCAAGTGGATACCGCAGACAAGCTAGCTTTGGAGCTAAAGTAGCGCCAGTCACAACGGCAGCTGGAGCTTATCACCGCAGCATTAGTAGCGGACCATGATAGTGAGGATGGCTTGATTGACAACGCGGACATCAACACTGTCAGCCGAAGGTCTGCCCTGGGAAAACCCCTGTGCATGGGTTGGGGGTCCGCAAAGCACCAATACATGGCTAGGGAATGCCCGGCTAGAGGGAAGCATTGTGGCAAGTGTGGACACTTAAACTGTTATGCTAGTGTGCCATGTATCTGAGCTGGAGAGCCCATGGAAGAAATCACTGTGCCCATCCCCGACAACTATCCAAACAGTGTCCCAGAGTACCAACGGGTACACGTTCTGCGCAGTGGAGCTAGACAGTGTGGAGGTGCCACTGCTGCTCGACACTGGGGCAGAGGGATCAATGCTGAATTGGGCCATGCCGAAGAAGTTTTTTCCCCACTACAGGATAAAAGCTAACTCAGCGCTGCTTATGGTTATGGAGGTCACAGGCTGTGCACGGTTGGAACGTTGGCGTTATCGGTTCGGTACAAGTCTGCGACGATGGCGGACTTCATGTTTCACGTGACGGCTCAAGGCGACAACATCATGGGCTGTGACTTGTTTTATGGACTGGGTTTCACCATTAAAGACAGCGCTGGGGAAGAATGATCTGATTGTGACCAGTGGAACCCTCCGGATCCGGTGGTAGAGAACGACGTTGTGTGGGACGAAGGACTAATGGACACCACAGCGGTCAAGCAGGACCAGCCTCACCCATGTTCGGCGCAGGAGGGTCTCAGTGCCGCCGCTCAGAAGATGGTGGAAAGGAGTACCGAGCGTGGCACCTACGCTGGCAAGTGATATCAATGTGCTAGCCCCTGATTCCACCAGAGTTTGGCCGCAGAGGGATGGCGGATCAGTGACTACGATGGCAACTGCTACAGTGCCTTTAGAAAAGGACAGGGCCAGACCGACAGGCACGGAGAGACTACATGCTGAGCAGCAACATTCAGGCCGACCAGATGGTCTTGGTCCGGGTTTGAGAAGTGGGATATCCGCGGTGAGTATGGGCCAGACGACAGCCAGTGGAATACCTATGCATCGTGGCTAAGTTGGGCGCAGCTTACTTCCAGCTGTCGGATGGTTTGGCGAGGCATGCCAGTGAGCTGCGGCGTGCTCGGGAAGAGTCTTCTGGTGGCGGGGCTGGATGAGAGCAGCAGTCGGTGGTGATGAGGAGAGGCGCTTTCATCCGTGGGATTGGCCACTTTTCTGGGAGCCTGCTACTTCCAGGGGTGTGCCTACTGAGGGGCTGCTCTGCCCCCCCCCCAAGCCAGTTCTATCCTTTTCTGCCAAAGGACAACAGGACAACAGTGTGATTTAACAACTTGTTTTGTGTTCATATGGTGTGCATGTTAAAAAAAAAAAAAAAGGTTATTGTTCTGGGAATTTTATTTAGTTTAGGAGCACGGCAATATTTTGTGAGTTGATTAATGGACTTTTAGTTTATTTGTTTTATAGGTGGCAGAATAACCCACCTTACCATGTGGGGCAGCACGGTAGTCCACCCGTCCTCCCTAGTTTTAAATTCTGTTGTCTGAGTGTGATAGGCCATGTAGTGATTGCAGTTCTAGTTGCCTTAGTGTGTGATTCGGGTCCTAAATTGGGGAGGGTCTCAATTGTATGTGTGGTTTTGGACTTTCTATGGGGGGGGGGGGGTGTAATGTGCTATTGTAACTTGGAGCAGATTATATAATTAATCTGCTGTTTGTTACACAAATCTTGCTTACTGATGACTTGTTACTCCATTGTAATTTTGTTTTATATGTTGATTCACTCCAATAGTATTTAATAACTTAACTGTACATCTTGAACTCGCCTACTAATTCAATGTAAACAAATGCTGGGATTATGTGCTATATAAGATAAGATAAGCCTTTATTAGTCCCACAACGGGGACATTCCAGGATTGCAACAGCACAGGGATAGCAACACTCAGAGCAACAATCAGAAGGCAAGAAAAAAAGCAAGCAAGCTTTTTTGTTTGTTTGTGCCAGTGTGGCAGCATGAAATAATAAGCGGCGAATTGAGAGTTTTTGAGGGATTTTACTAATCATACCGCCATCACAGAACTCACCCCAGCGCTGTGCAGGCGCGCCAGAGCGAGCTCTCAGGCTCTCTTAAGCAGCAGTAGTCAGAAGCAGTGGTCAGAGAGAGAGAGAGAGAGAGAGTTACAGAGCGAGATGCAGTTTAAATACCCCACTACAGACAATACATGAAAGGCACATTTGCATCACAGTACAGAGCAGGAAGCATGAACACCTGCATTTGAGTCACACATATCAACAGGATACTGGCGCCTGAACTAGACAAAGAGAGGCTGCCTATTGATCTCAATACACACATCTCATTGTTCTGCTAATTGCCCCAGCTGAGCGCTCTGCTTGTCCGTAGGCTGTGGGGGTGACCCCCCCCCCCCCCCAGAGGGCTCAGCAGGAAGCTGAGGCCTCGATAGTCCGGCTTTGGAAGCGAGCTGCGGGGAAGGCTCTGTGCCGAGGAGGTGGAGGGAGGGGGGTGGGGGTAGCAAGTGCCGGCCGAAGTTGTCTGGGCCGCTCAAAAATTGCATGTGGATCCACGGTGTTGAGGGGCTGTCCCGTTGAACGTGCGGTGGTCCACAGCGGCTGTGAGAAGAAAAACTTGTCTCTGACTCCTCTCGCAGCTATGAAGAAAAACAGGAGCTGCAGCCGTGTTTGTTTGTTCCTGTACACAAAGACGTCAGACTGATTTCCATCATCGTTTTATTGTAGAATTGGACTCCCTACTAAAAGCTTTAAATAGCTTATTTGGAATGACCCATTCACACTCCAAATCAATGTGAAAAAAACGCCTATTATATACTGCTACTCATGTGGTTGATAATTCATATTGTAATTCATTCATGCTGTTGATACTGTGTGTGTGTGTGTGTGTGTGTGAATAAACTGTTAAAACTATACTAAACTTTTATTATGAAGTGCGGTGTAGCAGTGGCCTCTTCTGCTACTACACCGTGCTATAAATACCAGGGGCATCCATGTTGGCCTCTTTGCCAATGCCCCTGCCTGGTGGCTGTATTGTGTGACCGATATATAATAAAGCTGAGTTCAACTGTTTACCTGGCCTCATCATTATAAAGGTAATTTCAGACATAACACACTGCTCGCTCATTTCATACATAACATTTGGCGACTGAGGATTAACTCATGGAGGCGTGTGGTTCAGGTTCAGGTGTAGAGGAGCTTGGAATAACGAGGCGATGTGACTTATAAACCAAAGTTTATTATCAGCTTCGCTCCTCTAACAAGTCTCATCTCAGTGCAGAAGCAGAAGTAGAATAGAGGAAGAACACATTCAGCTCTACATACTTACACCTACACATAACAAAAGACATGCATATCAAAGCTGACATCCCGCATTATCTTAATCCCCCTCCTTTGTCTTCGTGTCCCTCCACCTGGCCCTGGGAGGTCAGGGCGATCGATCTGGTCTCCACCGCAGTGCCTCGGATGCTCTTTGATCTCTGCTGACGGTTGAGACCTCTTTGTCCTGTTCTGAGGTGTGAAGTCGCTTTACATATGTAATCACCAAACATTCTCACATGCTTATACATATGTAGGTTATGGGATATATGATTAATATAGACCACAGCCCCCCCCCCCAAACGACTAAGAAAAGGCCAATAGAAAAATTCACAGTTTAAGATAATTATTATGACGTACTAACTGCTACACCTCTTGACAAGGAAGAAACTTTCCAGCAGCTATGCTCCTGTAGAGAATTCAGTGGTAATCATAACAGCGTAGTAATATCACAAGTCAGTCTTAAACTGTTACAGCACAATTAGTGAACAACTTTTGAGTAGTTTGCATCAGTCCCTGTGCCGTCTGGGTTTTAATCTTCTCCCGAATCTGCTGTGGGTCCGCTTGGGCGTCCTGGTGGGACCTTTCTGTAAGGAATCTGCAGCTTGGGGAGGAGAGTGATTATTTGTTCTCTGCAGGGGGGCTGAGTGTTTTCTCTTGGGGGGTCTACCCCGCCGAGGTGCTCTCGCCAACCATGCAGGTTCGTCTCTCAACAAGAAGGCAGGTTTAAGTCTGTCAATGCTGACTGTTTCTTTTCTGTCCCCTAAATCAAGCACAAAATGCTTATCACCAGGTTCCAGCACTCTGAAAGGTCCATCGTATGGTGGACGGAGGGTTGGTTTTAAAGCTTCATGCCTAACAAAAACGAATTCAGCGTTTTTTAAAGCTTGGGGGACAAAAACCCGTGGAAAAGAGTGATGTGCCGGTCCGGGGAGAGTGTCAGGACCGTTTCTGCCTAAAAGCCTCGGGGCTGGAAGATGCCCTGGCTCTGGGTTCTCTGGTAAAAATTCACCTGGGAGCCTGAGAGGTTGTGCAAAAACTAAATCTGCTGGGGAGGCGTCTAGATCCTCTTTAGGCGCAGCACGCAACCCCAATAAAACCCAGGGAAGTTTATTTACCCAATTTGTATCCGTTAGTGAGGCTCTGAGGGCGGCCTTTAAAGATCTGTGAAAACGCTCGCATAACCCATTAGCCTGAGGGTGATAAGCGGTGGTGCGGTGAATTGTCGCTCCCAAGCTGCTGGCCATGGCTGACCAAAGCTCCGAGATGAATTGAGGCCCCCTATCGGACGTGATGTCCGATGGGACGCCAAAACGTGCCACCCAGTTTGTCAAAAAAACGCGAGCGACTTCCTCCGCTGTGGTTGACGCCAGAGGGACCGCCTCAGGCCAGCGCGTAGTACGGTCTATCATTGTTAACAGATGTGTGAAACCTTGGGAGGAAGGTAGTGGTCCCACGAGGTCGACATGAACGTGGTCGAACCTTCTAGCTGGGATGTGAAAAGGCTCTAGAGGGGCTTTTGTGTGTTTGTGTATTTTGGCGCGCTGACAAGACATGCAAGTTTTTGCCCATTCTTTTATGTTTTTGCGCAGGCCGGGCCACACAAACTTTTCGGCGACCATTTTAACCGAGGCGCGCACACCCGGGTGCGCGAGGGCGTGAATTGAGTCGAAAATACGGCGGCGCCATGCAGCTGGGACTACCGGGCGAGGACAGCCGGTTGAGATGTCGCATATAGGGGGGGTACACCGTCGCGTAAACCCCTTTCCTCCAGCCTTAACCCTGTTGGTCCAGACAGGAGTGCGCGCACGTCTGCGTCACTACTTTGCTCCTCCGCCATGGCTGCGTAATCTATCCCTACGTGGATTGGGGCCGCGTATGTGTCCGCGTTGGCGAAGAGTTCTGCGGCTGAGGTAGTATAATCTGTCTCCTCGCGCTCTGGCGATGTCACAGCGTGAGAGAGGCAGTCTGCTACCACATTAAGTTTGCCTGCCACATGTCGAATGTCTGTGGTGAACTCTGAAATTGCAGCTAGCTGTCTTTGTTGCCTGCCTGACCATGGTTCTGAAATTTTAGCCATCGCAAAGGTGAGCGGTTTGTGGTCTACAAAAGCCGTGAAACGCCGCCCCTCTAACCAGAACTGGAAGTGGCGGATGGATAAATGAAGCGCTAGCAGCTCCCTGTCAAAAGTGCTGTATTTACGCTCAGTTTGGTTTAACGATTTGCTGAAAAATGCCAAAGGTTGCCAGGTTCCGCCAACGTGTTGTTCTACAACCGCCCCTATGGCCAGGTCTGAAGCGTCTGTGGTTAGCGCAATGCGGGCCGAGGGATCAGGATGAACCAACAATGTGGCGTTAGCTAGGGCACTTTTTACTTCCGCGAAGGCGCGTTCGCGCTCCGGGGTCCATTCGACCACGTTGGAAGGCTTTTGTTTTCTGAGCACGTCATATAGGGGCTGCATGAGTTGAGCTGCACGGGGGAGGAAACGGTTGTAAAAATTAACCATTCCCAAAAATTCTTGCAGCGATTTGACCGTTTGTGGCCGTGGAAAACTTTTTACTGCGCGAACTTTGTCTGGCAGTGGGACTGCCCCCTTCGGTGAAACTCTGTGTCCCAAAAAATCAATTTGTGGCACGCCGAATTTGCATTTGGCTGGATTGATTATTAACCCGTGCTCTTCTAGTCTTTGAAAAACCATAGTGAGATGCTGTTCGTGTTCTTCCTCCGACGAGCTGGCTACCAGCATATCGTCGAGGTAGACAAACACGAAAGGGAGGTCGCGTAATACCGTGTCCATCATCCGCTGAAAGGTTTGAGCAGCGCCTTTGAGGCCGAAAGGCATCCGCAAAAATTCAAAAAGACCGAAGGGGGTTATTACAGCTGTTTTAGGAATGTCTTCTGCTCGAACGGGAACTTGGTGATAGCCACGGACCAGGTCTATTTTAGAAAAAATGCGCGCACCCGCCAAATGTAGTGAAAAATCTTGGATGTGAGGAATTGGGTAGCGGTCATGAGCTGTCGCATTGTTTAATCTGCGGTAATCGCCGCACGGTCTCCAAGAACCGTCGGATTTCGGGACCATGTGTAGTGGTGATGCCCAGGGGCTTTCTGAGTGTCTGATAATGCCTAGTTTTTCAAGGGTGGTAAACTCGTCCCGAGCTATGGCGAGCTTGGTCGCGTCTAAGCGCCGAGCTTTGGCGAATACGGGTGGGCCCGTTGTGGGAATAAAGTATTCAACCCCGTGCTTAGCCACTGTAGCTGAGAATTTGGGAATTGTGAGTGCTGGAAATTGGGTGAGGAGTTGATCAAACTTATCTCCTGCTGTAGTGACGCTGGCCTGCACGGGTGGTGGAGAAACTCGAGCTGAGCAGGGAATAGAAGCAAATGACAATGCATTAACCAAGCGCCTAGTTGCTAGATCGACTAATAGCCCATGTGCACACAAAAAATCCGCGCCCAACAAGTTAAAACTCACCGCCGCTACAACAAATGTCCATCTGTAGTTGCGGCCCTGAATGCAGAGGGGCAGATTCCTTTCACCATAAGTGTCGATGATGGAGCCGTTGGGTGCCATCGCTCCATTGCCCCGGGGGCCCATGGCCCGGTCTGCGTGGGAGGGCATGATAAAACTCAGTTGAGCTCCAGTGTCAATTAGGAACTGTTTGCCGGTGTGTCCGTCAGTCACATAAAGAAGTTTATTTTTTTTGCTGAGAACCGCAGCCGTTAACGGTTCTCGGTTTGGGCGTTTTCCCGAACTTTTGAACTTGCAGGGGGGAACGCATTTGTACGCCCCCTCGGCGAAACGGTGGTGGTAATAGCAGATGTTGTTCCACCTGCTGCGTCTTGGTCGTGTTGCCGCCATGGTGGGCGGGCTCTGCTCGGTTGTCTGTGGTTCTCCATTGTTCCGGGCATCTGCGGATGCTGCTGTGGCCACCTGTTCCCTGCAGGCATTGGTGAGTCGCTGCGCTTCTCGGGCCAGCGCGCGGAAGTCCTGCTGGGTGCTGCACCGCATGTTGATCAGTTTCAGTTTTATCTGACCAAACCATGACACTAAAGAAAAGGATAAAACAGATACAATAAAAGCCCGATAAAACATTGTTATTATGGTTTGGTCAATTTGGAAGTGTGCAAGTTTCCTCAAGCAATGCAAATGTTGCTGACCCTTTTCGCACACCCTTTCACAGTTCTCTTCAAAGTTTAAATTACTATCAATAATCGTCCCAAGATATTTGTAGGATTGTACACATTCGGTGGTCTGGCCTTTTAGTACGGTGACTTTGTGCCTGGGAGTTTTCCTCCTAATGTCAATAATCATGTCTTTAGTTTTTGTCGTATTCAGCTGCAGGTAGGAATCCTCACACCAGTGAACAAAACCATCAACTACTGGGCCGTGGCCACTCTCACCATCCTGGAGAAGACTGACAATAACTGAGTGCGGGGCATCTCTACTGCCGTTTTTGGAGTACCAAGGAGAACCGGCAATATTGTGACCTCGTTGGCTGGCCGCATTCGAGACGTACATTGCAGCGTTGGGCCTGGGTAAACTCGACGGAGTAAGGAAATGAGCACTTTTGGTTCACAAACTTGGAGTAGAAGGTCAGAGATTTTTCCGCACGTTAGGGGAGATGGAGTCATATGCAGATGCTGTCGAACTGCTTGCTAACTACTTTGCTGAACACACGTAGCACGATGCTGTGGGTGAAGAAGCTAGATAGATAGATAGATAGATAGATCTTTAATTGTCATTGTCACAGGTACAACGAAATTCAAAGTGCTCTCCAGTCAGTGCCCCATTAATAAAAACATTACCCCATTATAAAAAAAAACATTAAAAAATCAGATAAAATAATAATTAAAAGAATAAATAACAAGCCACATTCACACAGACATCAACACAGGACATCATGCACACACAGTCATTGCAAGGAGCATTCAGCAACATACAATCATGTCCATTTAGCACATTACTTCCTCATTTTATTTAGAATGGTTATTGCTGTTGGATAAAAGCTGTGTTTGAGTCTGTTTGTCCTCGTGTTCATTTGTCTGTATCGTTTCCCAGATGGCAGTAGTTCAAACAATGAGTATCCAGGATGTGAAGTATCCTTTAAAATATTTTGAGCCTTCTTCTGGCAACGGGAGCGGTGTAGGTCTTCCAGTGTGAGGAGAGGGCAGCCAATGATCTTCTGGGTGGTGTCAATGACCCTCTGGAGTGCTTTCCTCTGAGCTACTGTACAACTACTGTACCAGATGCATATACAGTATATTAATATGCTTTCAATAGAAGCTCGATAAAAGGACACCAGCAGTCTCTGTGTGATGTTCTCCTTCCTGAGAATCCTCAGGAAGTACAGTCTCTGCTGGGCCTTTTTCACCAGCTCAGAGGTGTTCACACTCCAGGACAGGTTCTCCTCTATGTGGACTCCCAGGAAACGGAAGTCAGCTACCCTCTCTACACAGTCCCCGTTGATGATGAGAGGAGGAATCTCTGTCTTCTTCCTCCTGTAGTCTATTATCAATTCTTTGGTCTTAGAGGTGTTCAGGAGAAGGTTATTATCTTTACACCATGACGACAGCCGCACCACCTCATCTCTGTAGGCAGACTCGTCCCTCCCCCCCCGAAATGAGACCCACCACTGTAGTGTAGTCTGCAAACTTCACAATGGTGTTATTGTGATGGGCGGGGGTGCAGTCGTGTGTATACAGACAGTAGAGCAGGGGACTCAGCACACAGCCCTGGGGGGATCCGGTACTGAGGCTTAGGGCCGTAGATGTATGATGGCCTACCCTGACTCTCTGTCTGCAACCAGAGAGGAAGCTGCTGATCCACATACAAATAGCCTGAGGAAGCCCCAGGTCCCCCAGCTTGACCACCAGTTTGTGTGGAAGAATGGTGTTAAATGCAGAGCTGTAATCCACGAAGAGCATCTGCACATAGCTCCCCTGCCGCTCCAGGTGGGCTAGAGTGGCATGGAGTGCTGTGGCCACCGCATCCTCTGTGGTTCGATTCGCTCTGTAGGCAAACTGTTGGGAGTCCATACTGCGGGGCAGGGCTGCTATGATATGACTACAGACCAGCCTTTCAAAGCACTTCATCACCACCGGGGTGAGTGCGACTGGTCTGTAGTCGTTGAGGCTAGAAATGTGAGGTTTCTTGGGTAAGGGGACTATGGTGGAGGACTTCAGGCAAGATGGGACAGTGGACTGTGCCAGGGATTGGTTGAAAATCTTAGTAAAGACTCCAACCAGCTGATCCACACAGTCCCTCAGCACATATCCCGGGACACCGTCCGGACCCGCTGCTTTTCTTGGGTCAATGGACCACAGGGTGCGCCTCACCTCATGTTCCTCCAAAGTGAGGAACGTACTGCTGTGGGCCTGGTGTAGGTTGGCCGAGACAGGTGCAGCGACCTCAAAGCGGGCAAAGAAGATATTCAGCTCCTCTGCAAGTGTGAGGTTACCTACTGCGGTTCCCGGATTAGTTCGATAGTTGGCCAGGTGCTGGATGCCCCGCCACACCTGCTGGCTATTATTGCTGTCCAGATGGTCCTCAATCCTCCTCCTATAGTCTGCCTTAGCCTCTCTGATGCCCCTCTTCAGGATGGCCCGAGCTGTGCTGTAAAGTTTGCTGTTACCAGATCTGAAGGCAATGTTTCTCTCCCTCAGCAGTTGCTGGACCTCCCAGTTCATCCAGGGCTTCTGGTTAGGGAAGATGCGGATCCGTTTGTTCACTGTGATAGTGTCTATGCAATTCTTAATATAGCACAGCACACTATCTGTGAACTGCTCCAGGTCCTGATGTTCAAAGACTTCCCAATTTGTCCTATCGAAGCAATCCTGCAGCTGCTGGGAAGCATCCCCCGGCCATATGGCAACAGTCCTAGAGATGATGGGAGCAGTTTTCCTGAGGGGGGCGTATGCAGGAATTAATAGCATGGACAAATGGTCAGACTGGCCCAGATGTGGTAATGGTCTAGCCCTATAGCCCAGTTTGATGTTTGAATAGACCTTGTCCTAATGGCACCAAAAGACACGAAGCTAGTTAGCTCTGGGGAGCTAACGTCCCAGGTAGCAGCAACAGAGAAATCAGCCACAGAGCTAAATGGGTGCCAAACACAGAGACTATCCGGACGGTCAACGCTAGCTAACGTGGTGGACACGGACAATAAGGGGTGCATGGCAGAAGAGTATGAGGCGAGTGCAGTGAGCCGAAGGTCCGCTCTGAGAGGTCCCGTCTGCGGGGGTTGTGGGTCCCTGACACACCGGGACGGAGCACGAGTTTGCCCATCAAGAGGAAAGCGGTGTAACAAATGCAGGCGCCTGAACCATTTCACCAGGGTATGCCGGTTGTCAGCACCTTGGGGCCTGACAGGGGAGCTGGCCTGCCCGCCGGCAATGACCATTCACTCGGTGAGCCCCGGCATCAGTGGTTATTTCTATAGCATGGTTGAATTAGATGGAGTAGCTGTACCACTTCTGCTCGACATGGCGATGCGGTCTGTGGAGGCACTGTGTGGGGAATTCTCCACTCAGAGTAGGGAGCCGGGGGGAAGAGGGGACAATGGACTTAAGGAGGAAGGGGTACCGGGGGGTCTCAGATGGTACAGAAAGGACTATGCACCCCCCAGGGAGTTAAGGAGACACTAGAGCCGCTGAGGAAGAGAGGGTTTGAGAAGGAGGTCTGGTGTTATGTGATGTTAATGTGCCACACATACAGTATCTTTTTTCCACTAATTCTATTGTTGAGCTTCCTGGGTCTCAGGGCACGGGATAAAAGGATAAAGAGAAGGTTCTGAGAGACCCAGGCAGATATTTTACTGTACTTGATTTTGGAGGTGGAATAAAGTTTGTGTGTCGTCCAGCTCATTGCCTCATGAGCACTGCCCCGGAGACTACCTGAAGGGAGAGCACCAGCGCCATGTGCGCTGTCTCAGTCAAGCTCCCAGACTTCTGGCTTCACAATCCGACCGCATGGTTCCTGCACATAGAAGCCCAGTTCGCACTCCAAGGGACAACAACGGACAACACAAAATATTACTATGAGGTCGCTGCGCTGGATGTGTGAACCACAGAACAGGTGACGAACCTGCTCCAGGAGCCGCTGGCCCAGGCAAAATATGAAGCGCTCAAGCGGATGCTACTCCAGCGCTATACCCTGTCTGACAGTGAGAAGGCAGAGAGACTCCTAACACGTTCAGAGTTAGATGACAGATCAGCCGTGGAACTCATGGAAAGCATGTTCGTGCTGAGGGGGAAGAATGACAAATCTTTCCTGTTTGCCCACTTGTTCCTCAGGAACCTACCTGCTACAGTGAGGGCGATCCTGGCCAACTTGCCGCTGCTGGTGACCAAGGACTACCGCACCCTGGTGCAGGAAGCGGCCTGCATCATTTTAGCAACCAGAGCTCTCAGCGTGCATGCAGCAGCACCGGCATCTATGAGGGACTCCAGCGAGACCGAGGAGCCATTGGTGGTAGCCGGGACGGACACCAAAGGACCTAGAAACGGGGCGATCTGTTCCTATCATCGCCGCTTTGGCTCAGATGCCCAACGCTGTCTGTGGCCGTGCCAATTCAAGAAGCCGGGAGGATGGCACGGCCAGCAGACGGTAGCAGCTGCAACCGCTGGCGACAGGAACAAGCTGCTTTATATCACAGACACACGTTCAGGGAGACGGTTTTTGGTGGACTCCGGCTCCCAGAAGAGCCTCATCCTGCCGGTCAGTGTGGACAGGTCGGCAGGAGGCAGCGGTCCCGAGCTCACAGCCGCCAACGGATCCACCATCAGGACGTTTGGCGAATGGACGTTGACGATATGCTTGCATGGATGCAATTATCAGTGGGACTTTGTTGTAGCTGCATGTTCAGCCCCCATTTTAGGCGCAGATTTTTTATGTGCTTATGGGTTGTTAGTTGATGTTGCCAATAGACGATTAGTGGACGCTGCACATGGTGCCTAAGACTGACGGGTCATGGTGACCGTGCGGTGACTTCCAGCGCTTGAACAACGGCACGGAGCACGATCGGTGGCTAGGATTTTTCCATGCACCTGACCGGGACGCGTTTTTTTTCGAAGGTGGATCTGGGCTGCGGTTACCACCAGGTCCCGGTGCATACATAAGATGTTTCTAAAACGGCAGTAATAATTCCTTTCGCCCTTTTCAAGTTTTTATGCATGCCGTTCGGAATAAAGGGCGCCGTGCAGACCTTCCAGAGAATGATGGACGCAGTGCTCTGTGACTTGTCCTTCGTTTTTATCTACTTAGATAACATTCTGGTGGCTAGTGCGTCCGAGGAAGAGCACATCGCCTGTCTCAGGATGGTTTTCCAGAGGTTGGAAGCGCACGGGCTGATAGTGAACCTGGTGAAGTGCCAGTTCGGTGTGCCAGTGATCGATTTTTTTGGGCCATTGCATTTCGCCGGAGGACCCGATTCCGCTACTGGATAAGGTGTGCGCCGTGTCGGACTTTCTGTCTCTGCAGACCGTAAGGGCCCTACAGGAGTTTTTGGGAATGGTCAATTTTTATAACCGTTTCCTCCCCCGGGCAGCCCAGCTGATGCAGCCATTGTATGCCGCGCATAAGAAAAAGAAGCCCGCAGAAAACATTGATCTGACTCCCGAGTGAGTCTAGGCTTTTCACAGAACCCAAAAGAGCGCTCGCAGATGCCGCTTTGCTAGCCCACCCGGACCCGTCGGCACAGATAGCGCTCACCACGGACACAACTGACGTTGCAAAAGGGGCAATGGTGGAGCAGTATGTCTCCGGTTCGTGGCAGCCGCTTGCGTTTTTTCAGTCGAACTTTGCATGACAATGAATGCAAATACAGCACGTTGAACAGAATTGTTGGCTCTCCACCTGGCAACACACCATTTCCAGTTTTGGCTAGAGGGGTGCAAGTTCACTGTGTTTGTTGATCATAAGCTGCTGACGTACACGATGTCCAAGGTCTCAGAACCATGGTCAGCCTGGCAGCAACAGCATTTGGCTGCAATCTCAGAGTTTACGACCAACATTCTGCACGTTGCCGGTAAGCTTAACATCGTGGCCGATTGCCTGTTGCGTGCGTTAGTCTCCCTGGTCTACATGGGGATAGATTTCCCTGCTATGACTGCAGAGCAAGCAGGGGACGCGGACATTTGCGTGCTCCAGTCTGCGCCTACTGGGTTAAAGCTGGAGAGCAGGGTGGTGTGTGAAGGGTGCCCTCCCTTGCTCTGCCACGTCACCACCAGTCGCCCATGCCTGGTGGTTCTGAGCTCTTGGCGCCGCCGCATTTTTGACTCAGTCCACTCCCTTTCACATCCAGGCATGCGCGCTTTGGTTAAACTGGTGGGGGCAAAGTTTGTCTGGCCGTGCTTGCGCAAGGATGTGAAAGAGTGGGCAGCAGCAAGCGTCGCGAGCCAGCGGGCCAAAGCATACCAGAGCTCCCCTTGAGCCATTCCAAATCCCGGCCAGGAGGTTCGACCACGTCCACGTGGATTTGTGGAACCTCTCCCGTCATCACAAGGTTTCACGCACCTTTTGACAATCGTGGACCGCACCACACGCTGGCCTAAAGTGGTCCCACTGGCTTCCACCACGTCTGCGAAAGTGGCTCGCGCTTTTTTGTCGGCTTGGGTTGCACAGTTCGAACCCCGATCCCCGTCAAACATCACTTCCAACAGGGGTCCACAATTCGTTTGGGAACTTTGGTCCGCAATGGCCCACAGCTTGGGGGTCAAGATTCACCATACTACTGCGTACAACCCCCGGGCTAACGGGTTATGCGAGCGTTTTCATAGATCGCTTAAAGCAGCACTCAGAGCTTTGCTTACGGATGCAAATTGGGTCAACCGCCTTCCCTGGGTTCTTTTAGGGTTGCGCTCTGCACCTAAGGAGAATCTGGCAGCCTCCCCGGCAGAACTCATTTTTTCTCAGCCGCTGCGGATCCCTGGAGAGTTTTTTCCAGAAAACCCTGCACCTGGGGCCAATCCACCCGCGCAATTTTTGTACAGTACGGAGGCTTTTAACGTGCCGGGTCCAGCCCATCATTGTTTTCCCCACACGTTTGTCCCAAAAAGCTTACAGAATGCCAGTTTTGTTTTTGTCAGACATGATGCACACCGGACCGTGCTGCGCCCACCGTGCAACAGACCGTTCAGGGTGCTGTAACCTGGGGAAAAGCATTTTGTGTTAGACTTGGGGGTGGGGGTGTAGGGACACCGTCTGCATTGACAGGCTGAAGCCCGCTTTTGTGTTGGCAGACAAGCAGGTGATGTTGGTCCAAGCCCACCGGCGCAGACGTCCACTGTTGGTGGCTCCGCAAGTTTGTGTTCCCTTGGTAGAGACCTGAACTCGCGAAGCGGCGGGGGTGGGGGGGGCTGTGTGGAGGCACTGTATGGGGAATTCTCCACCCAGAGTAGGGAGTCGGGGGGAAGAGGGGACAATGGACTTAAGGAGGAAGTGGCACCGGGGGGGTCTCAGATGGTACAGAAAGGACTATGCGCCCCCTGGGGAGTTCAGGAGACGCCACAGCCGCTGAGGAAGAGAGGGTATGAGAAAGAGGTCTGGTGTTATGTGATGTTAATGTGCCACGCATGTCTTTTTTCCACTAATTGTATTGTTGTTGAGCTTTCTGGGTCTCAGGGCACGGGATAAAAGGATAAAGAAAAGGTGCTGAGAGACCCAGGCAGATATTTTACTGTACTTGATGTTGGAGGTGGAATAAAGTTCGTGTGTCGTTCAGCTCGTTGCCTCGTCTTTCTTCCTCCACAGGTCGATGTTAAACTTGGCCACGGTGAATAAGTTTTTCCCCAACCATAGAATCAAAAAGAACCCAACACTGCTGTATAGATATGGTGGTCACAGACCGTGCAATGCCAGAACAGTGAAACTGACTCTTTGCTGCAACAAAATTGTGTACGACTTCATGTTGCACGTGACAGAGCGTGGTGACAATGTTATGGGATGTTGTAGAGGCTGGGTTAATCATCTCAGACTGGATGCAGAGGGTAAACAGAGAAGGACAATAATAATAATACATTTTATTTAAAAGCGCCTTTCAAGACACTCAAGGACACTTTACAGAAATAGATAAAACACAGTATTAATAAACAACAAAAACACAAAACGACAATCATAAAAACCATGTCAGTTACAATGAAAATGCTAATCTGAACAGGTGAGTATTGTGAGTGGATTTAAACTGAGGGAGGGAGTCAATGTTTCTGATGGCAGGTGGGAGTGAATTCCAGAGTTTGGGAGCAGAGCGGCTGAAGGCTCTACTCCCCATGGAGCTGAGTCGAGCAGGAGGGACAGTGAGGTGGACAGAGGAGGAGGCTCTGAGGGAGCGGGTAGGGGTGACAATGTGAAGGAGGTCAGCCAAGGAGGGGCGAGGTTTTGGATGGCTTTGAAAGTAAGAAGGAGGATTTTGAAATCAATGCGAAATTTGACCGGGAGCCAGTGAAGTTGCAGGAGGACAGGAGAGATGTGAAGGAAGGAGGGGGTTTTGGAGATAACGCGAGCAGCTGAATTCTGGACTAACTGGAGCTTGTGAAGGGATTTCTGAGGGAGACCAACGAGTAGGGAGTTGCAGTAATGTAAACGGGAAGTGGCAAGACTGTGTACAAGAATAGAGGCAGTATGGGGGGTGAGCAAAGGGCGAAGACGATTAATGTTGTGAAGATGAAAATAAGCAGACCGGGTGATGTTATTGATGTGGGAGTGAAAGGAAAGAGAACCATCGAGGATGACACCCAGACTCTTGACCTGAGGGGAGGGGCAAACTGTGGAGCCGTCAATGGTGAGGGAGAAACTATCAACTTTTGATAATATGGATTTGGTGCCGACTAAAAGGATTTCTGTTTTATCACTGTTGAGTTTGAGAAAGTTTGCGGTGAACCAGGTTTTTATTTCAGAAAGACAATTGGTCAGGGACGAGGGAGGGAGGGTGGAATTTGGTTTGGTGGAGATGTAGAGCTGGGTGTCATCTGCGAAGCAGTGGAAGAGAATATTGTATTTACGGAAAATAAAACCAAGGGGGAGGAGGTAGATGATGAAGAGGGAAGGCCCCAGGACTGAGCCCTGGGGCACACCAGAGGAGACGGGGGAGGGTTGAGAATGGAAGGATTTGAGTTGGATGAACTGAGTGCGGCCATAGAGGTAAGAGTGAAACCAGTCAAGGGGAGTGCCAGTGATACCGATGGAAGACAATCTGTTGTGGAGAATGGAGTGGGAGATTGTGTCAAAGGCCGCACTCAGGTCAAGGAGAATGAGAATAGAAAGCAAACCAGAATCAGCTGCAATGAGGAGATCGTTAGTGATCTTCAGAAGGGCAGTTGCAGTGCTATGGTGGGGGCGGAAACCTGACTGAAAATATATAATATTTCCATAATCTCCAAAAGGTATGGAGATTATGGTGGGGTAGCAGGAAGAAGGAGTTGGGGGGAGAAGGGATGAATGTATTGTGATGTGAGATGTCATGCAGGTGTGAAATGGGCGGTTGATATAAAAGGAGAGACCCTGGTGTATTGAGACATGCTTTTTCTGTGTATGACTGATGTGAGAGTGAATAAAATCGTCTGCTGCATAAATCTGTTTCCGTTATTCACACTCTCCACAATGTGACCTTTTCTACAGACTGGGTTTCGTTATCAGAGAC
Organism: Pholidichthys leucotaenia; assembly: GCA_020510985.1. Classification (NCBI taxonomy): domain Eukaryota; kingdom Metazoa; phylum Chordata; class Actinopteri; order Cichliformes; family Pholidichthyidae; genus Pholidichthys; species Pholidichthys leucotaenia. The sequence goes on from CM035837.1 coordinate 222,027,066, forward strand.
AGTGCTGAGTTCGAATGGTCCGAGTGCGGCAGTTAGGGCACAGCGGATCAGGATGACGACGTCGTGGTGTGGGATGGGGTAATTAAGGATGACACCGACGAGGTAATTATGAACGGTGCCGACACCAAAGCGCACACTCCATGCTCTCGGGAGGACAGCTGCACGGAGAGGGAGCCCGAGCATGCAGAAATCCACGAAGAACTGCAGCAGCGACTGGGCACAGACACAACGCACAGTGCAGTACAACAGAGCACTTCAGACGACAAAGAGGAGAAACCTGACTTCCCGTGCCCTCGCCCAACAAGCAATGGAGGTTATGACCGAGTGGATGGGTGAGGAGTCCGCTTCAATGTAAGACACCGGAGAGGCGCCGGACACCTTCCATACCCACGACGAGCTGCAGTCGACGACAGAGACAGCGAGTGAAGGGTCTGCAGTGAACACGGTGACAGCGGAACCACTGCAGCATGGCGGAGGTCCCAAGCCGAACGAGCAAGCAGAGCCACCGGGAGTGCAACAACAGCATATGAAAACAAGTAAGATAAGGGAGACTTCCGGTCTGGACACCATGGTGGTAGCAGCTTAACGCTGAAGCTTCCAGATCCCATCCATGAAAATACCATGAAAATCAGATTTAACGGATTTATGGAAGAGTAAAAATCAAAAGACAAAGTTATTATGCCTAAAGGAAAACAGAAGAGATCAACACTTACCAGGCCAAGACATGCATCGGCCAGAGAAACGGACCTCGAAGACAATAACCTCTCGGAAATGGAGGAGCAAAATGAGGCTAGCAACACGGCCAGCTTAAAAAAGATACTTCAAGAATTAAGAGAATTTCGCCAAGAGTGTGGGGCCAAATTTGTTCAACTTAAAGACGAAATAAAAAGGACAAGCAACAGAGTGGACCAGGCTGAGGCCTGAATCATGGAAGCAGAGGAAAGAATAAAAGGGCTGGAAGAAACCGTGCTGGAATTACTCAAACGACAGACAAGACTGGAGGCTAAGCTAACCGACCTGGAAGGAAGACTAAGAGGGGACAACATAAGAATTCATGGTCTGAAAGAAGGAGTCGAGGATGGTTTCACCACAATGGCTGCATGCGTGGAAACCATACTGAGAGAAAAGTTGGAAATTCCCCAGTCCACCGATTTGAAAATAGAAAGGGTGCACCATTCATTAGCCCCAGGGCCGTCTGCGGAAGCCCCCCCGCGATCGGTGGTGGTGAAGTTTTCCAACTTCAGAACAAAAGAAGAGGTTGTGAGACTGGCTTGGCTGAAAAAAGGATTTATGCACCAAGAAAGAAAAGTTTTTGTGGAGCATGACTACGCCCTGGAGGTCCTTAAAAAGCGTCGGGAATGCAATGACGCTAGAAAGGTACTAAGAGAGAAGAAACTGCGCTTTCAAACTCCGTTCCTGGTGAAACTGAGGGTTTTTTACGGGGAAGAGACGTGTCTCTACAACTTGGCGGAAGAAGCAACCAGGGATACGGAGAGAAGAGGGCTCCGGGTACTGGTGTATAAACCCGCAGCAGACCCGATCGAAAGACTCAAGGCTCAAACATGGTGCACACAGAGACCCTCAAAATCCACAGGCCAGCAGCGGGAAACCCAGCGCCAGGGCTATAAGGAAAAACTGAGCGCTTTCAGGAGGGAATAACGATATTTTTAGCCAATATGCACATCCAGCCCTCCTCCTACAAGGTAACAAACATTAAAGGAGATGCAGAATCAGCAAATATGAAGTGGTAAAACATTTCATGGAACAGTCATAATATTAGAAACAAATAAGTCTTTAAAAAAAAAACTTGTTAAAATAGAAATGTGACAATGAACCACATGAACTCTCCACACTAGCAAATACTGTATTAACGTGATTGTTTGCTGTGATGGTGGTGGGAGGTTGCGCACAATTTCATAGGGTATAGGCATAAAAAAAAAAAAAATTATACAAGTTCGGATTGGGATGTGAAAATCATGTTAAAAACATGGGACAACTTACAGGGGTAAGAGAGGGCCCTCAACACGGAACAGAGTTTGAGGAATTTCCCTCAGAGCCAACGCACCATCAAGGCTCCTCTAAGGTTGCTAAAAAGACCTCAGCTCAGGAAGATCTTTTGACAGTTTTTTGTTTTAAAGTTTTATATATTATGTTCTTAATGTTTTTTATGTTCTTAATGTTCTTTCAGTTTTTGAGTAGCATAAAAGAGGGCCACTACACTGTTATACTAAATAAGACAATACAATGGAGAAACAGGGTGTAACCAAAATAATCTCATATAATGTAAAAGGGATCCTGAATCCAGTTAAAAGATCCAAGATTCTAGGCAAAATGAAAAAGGACAAAGCAGAAATAATATTTTTACAGGAGACCCACCTAACAGACGTGGAGCACACTAAACTTAATAGACAAGGGTTTAAACTGATCTCTTCATCTTCATATAAGTCAGAGCAGAGGAGGGGGGTAGTGACATTGATCTCAACCAAAATTATGTTTGAAAAAAATTCAGAACACAAAGATAAAGAAGGAAGATTTAGCATGGTACTTGGTCGGCTAGAGGGAGAAGATATCACCCTGCTGAATGTATATGCACCTCCAGAGGCCAACTGGAAATTTTATAAAAATGTATTTGACCTAATGATAACTAAAGCCCAAGGTTTAGTGATATGTGGTGGAGACTTCAATCTAAGACTGAATCCATACTGGGATGCATCAGGTAATTCTCCACATCAAAATAACACTCAAAGTAGAAAAACTCGGATGCTACTAAATGAAATGGGAATCTGTGACGTGTGGAGGGAATTCAACCCCAGTGTAAAAGATTATACATTTTACTCAGCACCACATTCATCATACTCAAGGATTGACTATTTTTTTTATGTTTAATAGAGACATTGGAAGAGTAAAAACATGTAAAATAGGACTGATGGATCTCTCTGACCACAGTCTGATCTATATGGACTTAAATATCCAAAAATACACAAATAATATATTTTCTTGGAGGTTAAATTTAAATGTGCTGAAAGGACCACTGAAAGATGAATTGGAGTCAGATATTCTCAGATATTTGGAAGAAAATGATAATGGAGAAGTATCCCCTTTAATGCTGTGGGACGCATGCAAAGCTGTAATAAGGGGAAAGATGATCGCAAAACTGGCAACCCAAAAGAAACTAAGACAAAAAAAACTAATCACATTAGAGTCAGAACTTAAGAAACTAGAAAAAGAGCACAAAGACAACACTCATTCTAATGACTCGCTCAAAATTAAGGAAATTAAAAAACAAATAAACGAGATCTACACAATAGAAATCCAGAAGAAACTTACATTTCTGAAACAAAAATATTATCAAACAGGTAGCAAATCGGCAAAATTACTAGCCTATAAATTGAGGAAACAACAAGCAGAGAGAGCAATCTACAAAATCAGAGACCCAGTATCAAAGGAAATAAAATTTAGAATTCAGGAAATTCTTCGAGAATTACTACAAGAACTTGTACTCCCTCAAAAAACACAAAAACGCATCCAAAGCCTTCCTAAATACATTAAATCTTCCCCAACTTACTGAGTCACAAAATAAAAAACTACTGTCAGAAATACAACCTAAAGAATTAGAAAAAGCAATTATGAAACTTAAAGCTAACAAATCCCCAGGAGCAGATGGCTACACAGCAGAGTGGTACAAAACCTTTAAACAGCAACTATCTCTTCTCCTCCTGAAAACATGTCCTCCACACAGGGGAAATCCCCCCCTCCTGGAGAGAAGGGGTCATTGCAGTCATACCTAAACCTGAAAAGGATAAACTAGACTGCTCCAACTACAGACCAATCAGTGTGTTAAATCAGGACTATAAACTTTTTACCGCTATCCTTGCCAAAAGGTTAGAAAATATATTGACAGACTTACCGTATTTTCCAGACTATATAGCGCACCTAAATATAAGCCGCACCCACTAAAATTTAAAAGAAATGCATATTTTGTCACATATAAGTTGCACCGGACTATAAGCCGCCGATATCCAGGCTGAGAAATAAGATATTTACATAGAAAGATTTTGTACCATAAGTGTTTATTCATATACCTGAACTGATTGTTTCTGAACAGTGCCTGTAACATGGCAGTAAAAGTGCTGATCAAACAAAACAGAAAAGTCATTGATGGTTTTATTCACCTTCCTCCTGTGCACTAAAACAAAGTTGCTTTAGTTTTCTTCCTCCTGCGTACTGAAACCACTGTCACTTTTTCTTCCTGCGCACTGTTAAAGCAACTACGGTATTAAAGTCGCTTTATTCTCCCGTGCACTGAAACCACAAGTCACTATTCATCTTCCTCCTGAGCATTGAAACTACTGAACACCAAACCACTGTCACTTCATTTCTCCTGTGCACTGAAGCCACAAGTCACTATTCATCTTCCTCCTGAGCATTGAAACTACTGAACACCAAACCACTGTCACTTCATTTCTCCTGTGCACTGAAGCCACAAGTCACTTGTTCATCTTCCTCCTGCGCACTGAAGCCACTGAAGTCGTCCTCTTCAGTGTCGGAGTTGAACAGCCTCAGATAATCTTCGTCACATACCTTTTCAGTCTCTGTTTTGGTGTTGCTCCAGTCACTCTCATCTCGAGGCAAAGTTACCTCTGAAGCTGCGCTGCTCTCTTCACGCAGCAGTCTGGCCTTTTGGAACCCGTTGATGATGGTGGATTCTTTCACACTCCTCCATGCTGTTAAGATCCACTGATTCATGTATTTTGCTGTTGTGCATCTTGGGTTGCATGTGCTAAGGATAAAAACTGGCGCTTTCTTGTTTGCACTGACTCCCGCTGCCTGTCTCGTTTTTGCACTTCCTGCTAGAGCGCCCCCTGAGGGCTGAATAAAAATTCATAGAAAAGCCGCATCTCTGTATAAGCCGCATGGTTCAAAGCGTGGGGAAAAAGTAGCGGCTTATAGTCCGGAAAATACGGTAATTCACTTAGACCAAACGGGTTTTATAAGACAAAGACAGAAAGCATTTGATTCGGTTGACTGGTCTTTAATATATAGAATCTTATCCAGTTTCAATTTCCATAACAACTTCATTAGAACTATCCAGGCATTATATAAAAAAACCAACAGCTAAAATAAGGATTAACGGTAAATTATCATCATCTTTTGAACTGGAAAGAGGATGTCGTCAGAGCTGTCCCTTGTCTCCACTGCCCTTTGCAATCTTCATAGAACCTCTGAGCCAATGGATAAGACAGAATCAAAAAATTCAAGGTATTACACTTGGTCAGAAGGAACATAAAATAGCACTCTTTGCTGATGACATTTTAATATACCTGGGGCAGCCGGACACCTCTTTTCCAGAACTAATCTCAGTTTTTTCAGAGTATGGAGAGTTATCGGGGTACGAATTAAACATGCATAAAACCCAAATTTTAACATTCAACTATAACCCAAATCAATATTTACTAAGCAAATTCTAAACTAACTGGGAGTTGGAATCTATGAAATATCTGGGGGTCAATATCCCGAAACAACTCAACAAAATTATAACACTAAACTATGATCCACTGGTGGCAAAAATAAAATCTGATCTAGCAAGATGGAATATGATACCATTTTTGGGTACTGCACAAAGAATTGAAGCAGTCAAAATGAATATACTTCCACGTCTTCTGTATCTTTTCCAAACAATACCGTTAGAACCTCCCAAAAAAACATGGCAAGAACTGGACAGAAGGATCTCAAGATTCATATGGCAGGGCAAGAGACCTAGAATCAGATATAGAACCCTACAGCTAAACAAAGACAAAGGTGGGCTCGTGCTGCCAAATATCAGGGACTATTTTATAGCTGCACAAATTAAAACTTTAGTAGAGATATGTAACCCAGTCTACACTGCACAATGGAAGGAGATGGAATGCCAAATAACAAGTGACATCCCCCTACAGGTGATAATAGGGAACAATGCCTTACCTAATCTTTTGAATAACATTAACCCGTGGTTAGAGACCCCGCTAAAAATTTGGTTTAAGATAGTCAGAGAGAACCAAACTAAAGAACCCTATCGATTATTGCAATGGATTTCCTATGATCAGGATTTTACTCCTAATAAAACAGACACTAGATTTAAAAAGTGGAAAGAGAATGGACTGATAAAATATTGTGATTTTTTTAAAGGGCAAACTTTAAGAAGTTTTGAAGATTTGAAAAAACAAGGTCTAGTAAATCAAGACCTTTACAGGTTCTTTCAGCTTAGACACCACATAAACAAAATATTTAAAAAGGAGGATTTGGAAAGGGCCCAGTCAGGTGTTCTGAAGGTCTTCTTAATGGCATATAAAGGGATCCCAGGGATCAGATACATTTCTAAAATATACCAAAGTTTTCAAGACTTAAAAGGAGACAACACATCATATATAAAAGAGAGATGGGAAAAAGAGGGGAATTTCACTTTACAACTGGAAATATGGGAAAAGCTAAATAAACAACAATGGAAAAGTACCTCATCCCTGCAGTGGAGAGAATTTGGATGGAAAAATTTGGTAAGATTTTTCAGAACACCTGCACAAAACAAATTTACTCATAAAGGGTTGAATTGTTGGTGCTTGTGTGGTAAAAAGACTGCAAATCATTTTCATGTGTTTTGGTCATGCCCAGTTATCCACCAATATTGGACCAATGTACAGACAATATTGGGGAAAATATTCAAAATAATAGTTCCCTTTTCTTTTGTAACTTTGTATTTGGGTTTACTACCGGAATCACTGGAAAGACGAGGAGAAAAATACTTATTCACTGTTTTAATATCGGCAAGTAAAAAAGCTCTAACAAAAAAATGGATGTTGAAAGACTGTCCTACACCTGAAGATTGGATTAACGTGATTCAGGACATTTACTCGATGGAAAAGTTGACATTCGCACTGAGACAGGACATGGATGGGTTCTTGAACTTTTGGCAACCCTGGAACGCATATGTGTCATCCATCAGATCTAATCTTTGACAAATACCATTTCAATAATGGCACCTCTCTTTGTTCCAACACTACTCAGATGCTCTTTTATTTTTCTGCTCTTTTTTTTTTTAAATTTTTCTTTTCTTTCACTTAAAAAAAGGGTGTTGTAATATTTTTTTTCCAGTGTTGTCAAAAAACAAAAAAAAGGGAATATGTGATGAAAATGTAAACAATGCAATGCTGTAATGACATGTATACCCTTTACAAAAACTTAAATAAAAACAAAAAAGAAAACAAGTAAGATAAGAAAAGATAAGCCTTTATTAGTCCCACAGTGGGGAAATTCCAGGATTGCAACAGCACAGGGATTAGTAACACTCAGAGCAATAATTTAGCAGATAAGATAAAAAGAGCAGTGACTATACATATGTACCCATACATATATAAATATATATACACAGTTGGCAGCATTGTAGCTAGATGGAATAAACAGCATAATGGTCTATTCAATTACCCCACCTAGTATGAATATGTATCCATACAGCATATTTCACCCTCTGTAGCGATTGATATTGTCCGAATTGTGTAATGGAGGGGACCATTATTGTGCAAGTTTGTTGTGACTTATGCATTCAATGCTTATTAGGTCATAAAGTTTATTTTTTTACAACTTCTATGAGCAGCCCTGCTTAGGTTATAAAGTCTGACAGCCGTAGGTAGGAAGGACCTGCGAAACCTCTCAATCGCGCACCTAGGACGATGCAGCCTACTGCTAAATGAGCTCCTCAGTGCGTTCAGTGTGTCCTGCCTGGGGTGGGACTCGGACTTCAGCAGAGATGACAGCTTAGCCACCATCCTCCTCTCTCCTGTCTCCTCCACTGGGTCGAGGCGTCGCTCCAGGACAGAGCTAGCCTTCTTAATCAGTCTGGTCAGTCTCTTGCTGTCGGCTGCCATGATGCCGTTGCCCCAGCAGACCACTCGAAATGTGATGGCTGATGCCACCACCGAATCGTAGAAGGTCTTCAGGAGCACCCCTTGTACACCAAAAGACCTGAGTCTCCTCAGTAGAAACAGCCTGTGCTGTCCCTTCTTGTAGAGTGCGTCGGTATTGTGTGACCAGTCTAGTTTATTGTTCAGATGAACACCAACGTACTTGTAAGATGTCACCATCTCAATGTCTGTTCCCTGGATGTTTACTGGTGCTGTGAGCGGTTGTCCTCGCCTGTGGCAGTCCACCACCAGCTCCTTAGTTTTCCTCGCATTGATCTGGAGGCAGTTCTAATGGCACCAGTCCACGAAGTCCTGGATAAGTCCTCTGTACTCAGCATCTTCTCCGTTGGAGATGAGGCCGATGATCGCAGAATTGTCAGAGAACTTCTGTAGATGGCAGTGTGTTGTGTTGTGTGAGAAGTCCGCAGTATAAAGGGTGAACAGGAAGGGAGCCAAAACCATTCCCTGGGGGGCCCCTGTACTGCAGATGATTGTGTCGGATACACAATTCTGGGTTCTCACAAACTGTGGCAGGTTTGTGAGGTAGTCCAGGATCCGCGATGACAGGTGCTGGTCCTCCTCTGTGCACAGCAGCAATAAGGCGCCACTCCATGTTATGGATTGGGTTTGGGTGCACCAGGGTTTTGCTTGCGGTTGTCCATCGAGTCCGATGATGACGTCCACTTCTATCGGTGAGTCCTTTGATGGCTGTGTAGTCCTATCCTAGACCCACATGTCCTGTTGCAGGTAGGGCATGTAAAAGTTGTAGTAGTGGCAGCAGGGGCTGCAGGTGCATTCCTCCTCAGTCTTCTCTCCTGTCTCCTGGCTGTTCTGTCCTCCTCCATCATACGGGTCCCCACAAGTCACTGCTGTCACCAGGTGTTCCGGTCAGCAGCAGCCTCCTCCAGAGCCTCAGGTCTGATCCTACACTTCTTTAAGGCCATCTTTAGCTGGTCCTTGTAGCGCTTCTTCTGCCCTCCAGCAGAGCGTCAACCATGGTGTAGCTGGCCATATAACACCCTGCGAGGCAGCCGGTTTGGGGGCATCCTCACCACATGTCCCAGCCAGCGTAGCTGGTGCTGTGTGATCGTTGCCTCAATACTCCAACAGCTGGTCTTAAAGAGTATCTCAGAATGAGGCACATGGTCACGACAGGTGATTCCCAGGATGCGCTGAAGGCAGCGTATATGGAACCGCTCTAGATCCCTAATGTGGCGGCTGTAAGTCACCCAGGATTCACAGCTGTAGAGGAGAGTAGTGACACAGACTGCCTGGTAAACAGAGATCTTCGTTTGGAGATGGAGATTCTTGTTCTGGAAGACCCGACGCCGGAGTCTCCCAAAAGAAGCGGATGCCTGCCTGATCCTGTTCTGGACCTCACTGTCAATGGCGTTGTCTACAGAGAGGATGCTCCCCAGGTACTTGAAAGATGGAACAACAGACAGCTGTTCACCATCAACAGTGAAGGCAGGTGGAGTAGATGGGATATTGGTGCTCCATTGGCAGACGACCTCCGTTTTGATGGTGTTCACCGTCAGTCCCATCCTGCTGTATGCTCTCACCGCAGCAGTAAGAACAGACTGGAGATCTTGTGGGCTATGAGATACCAGAGCACAGTCATCTGCATACTGTAGCTCAATGACTCTCACCCTTTGCAGTTTGGTGGTTGCCTGGAGCCTCCTTATATTAAAAAGGTTGCCATCTAGACGGAAGTCCACTGTTACACCGCTGCTGTCCTCAATCTCCTTGTGGAGAAGCTGGGTGACACAGAGCAGGAAGATGTTAAAAAGTATTGGTGTTAATACACACCCCTGCCTAACCCCTGTACAAACGGGGAAGGAAGGAGATTCCTGTCCTCCTATAGTCACCCGAGCAATCATACCATCATGAAATTGGCGGAGGATATTGACAAACTTACTGGGGCAGCCAAACTTAAGAAGAACTTCCCATAGGAGTTCTCTATGGACAGTGTCAAAAGCTTTGGAGAGATCGACAAAGGCCATGAACAGGTCCTGGTGTTGCTCCCGACATTTCTTCTGCAGCTGCCGAGCTGTGAAAATCATGTCCACCGAGCTCCTGCCCTTCCTGAAACTGCAGTGCAATTCAGGCAGCACTGATTCTGTGATGTTGTTGATCAGCCTGTGAAGCATTACCTTCGCCAGGACCTTACCAGCAACAGCAAGGAGCGAAATACCCCTGCTGTTGCCGCAGACAGCCTTGTCACCCTTGTTTTTATAAATGGTGACAATTGTGGCATCTCTCCATTGTTGTGGGATGTTATCATCGGCCCAGACCTTGGTGATGTACTTGTGCAGGGTTTTTGTACACAAGTAGCCTCCTTGTTTCAACAGCTCGGCAGGGATGTTGTCATTACCAGGGGACTTGTTATTTTTGAGAGAGCGAGTAGCTGATAGAACCTCCAGGAAGGTTGGGGGCTGATCCAGGTCTTGCATTGGAGGAAGTGTAGGCAAGTCGTCGAGAACAGTGGGGTCTGCATCTGAGTCCTGGTTAAGCAGGGTACTAAAGTGTTCAGCCCATCTCAGCAAGATGTTAGGCTGATCCTTTAGGATTCTCAGCCCATCTGCTGTTTTCAGGGGAGTGATGCAGCGATTTGTTGGGCCGTAAATCTTCTTGACAGCATTATAAAAATTATGCATGTCATTTTTATCGGCAAAGGCCTGGATTTCACGTGCCTTTTTTGTCCACCACTCGTTCTGCATTGTCCGAGTAGCCCTTTGTACATCCCGCCGAGCTCTCTGCCACTGATGCCTGATGATAATGGATGAGGGGTTCCTTAAGGTTGCCTGATGTGCTCTGTGCTTGTCCTCCAACAAGTCGTGGATGGTGTCCGAGTTGTCATCAAACCAGTCTTGGTGGTTCTTTGTCTTATAGCCAATCGTTTGGGCTGCTGCCTCACAAAGAGCCGAGCTGATGAAGTCCCACTTCTGGTCTATGGTCTTCTCAGGCAGACTCAGGAAATGCTCCACCCCCCCACCCCCCACCCCCCAGTTTCTCAACCAGGGAGCGATGAAAGTCATTTCTTACATCCAGATTTGCCAGACGGGATCAATCAAGTTTCCTCCTTTTGGGCCCTTGTAGTCGCAAGGGGGGGCGCACTTGCATGTGGACCTTGGCCACGATCAGCCAGTGATCTGTCCAGCATTCTGCACTTCTCATGGCACGGGTGATGTGGACATCTCTGATGTCACTGCGCCTCACAATGATGTAATCAATCAGGTGCCAGTGTTTAGAGCGAGGGTGCATCCATGATGTTTTGTATTTGGCCTTTTGCTGGAAGATGGTGTTGGTTATGCTCAGGTTATGCTCAGAGCAGAGAGTGAGCAATCTCACTCTATTTGCGTTAGCCTGGCCAACTCCGTGTCTGCCAAGCACTCCACTCCATATCTGATTGTTCTGACCCACTCTGGCGTTAAAGTCTCCAAGTAAGAAGATCTTGTCATTCTTGGGGATCCGGCAAAGAGTTTCGTCCAGTAACTGGTAGAAGGAATCCTTGGCCTCACTCTCCGATGGCAGGGTCGGTGCATAGGCACTAAGAAGTGTAGCAGAGCGATTCTTAACCAGGGGGATATGGAGTGTCATCAGTCTCTCACTAATGCCAACAGGTGTTTCACTGAGTCTTGGTAGAAGGGTGTTTTTGATGGCCAGTCCTACACTATGCAGATGTTGTTCTCTTGAGGGGTAACCTCTCCAGAAGAATGTGTAGTCCATCCCTTCCTCTGTTAAAGAGCCCTCATCTAGGAGCCTGGTCTCGCTCAGTGCAGCAATATCAATGTTGTAGCGACTCAGTTCAGCAGCAACCAGAGCTGTTCTCCTATGGGGTCTATCAGAACCTCGATCCAGGAGTGTCCTTACATTCCATGTTGCCAGTTTTAGGTTGCCTGTTCTCTTTTTATTGTTTCAACCACAGAGGTGGAATGACCCAACAGGTGCGGTAACCTGTTCAGGCGAAAGATGGGTGGACAATTTTTAGGCCACTTTTTCTAGGCCCCTCCCCAGTTGGGATGAGCAGTGCTGTCCTAAATAGGGCTGCTCAATCACACAGGGGTCTGCCGAAAACAGCTGCCACCCCAGCTGTTAGCGACCATAATAGCCCTGTGCTGCTGACGTGCAGGGTTATAGCTAGGAGCTCCCAGTAACATTCATACCTGCTCCCGTTGCCACACACCCTGTCACCGCCAGACTTCAACCAGATGTCCAGGAAGGTAAGGCCCACCATGGTCAGAGGTGAACACCTGCACATTGAATTATTTAGAGTGCCGTAGGGGGCGCGCTCTTCCCAATAGCACTGTCTTCACGATGATGAGGTAAATCCGGTGGCGTGGGTAAGCCCATGACGACCAGTCCCTCAACATAGCTGCAGGAGGCTGCCGGGTCCTTAGTCTTTTAAGTCCCGCCTTTTGCGCACCACCAGCGCATTGCTTTTCTGTCAGGGGTTGCTCCCTTAGCCTTCACCTTAATAGTGTGACGTATGCAAGGTTCACACAAAGAGGAGCAAGATGGTTGTGACGAACAGGCTTTATTCACACACACAACCCCAACACCCACAACTGAGCACAAACAGGAGGGGAGGTCATTCTCCCAGACCTCCGTTTCAATCATGGTTACACACACATGATACATCTTGCCCTAATCCTGCCTATAAACACTGCTGGGTCATTATAACACAGTTATAATGTCATTATAACACAGTTATAATGACACAGCAGTATAATAACTCAGTAATAACACATTTAATACACACACAGAGTAACGTTTCCAACTGGCAAAGCATGCTGGGAAATCCCTGCCCCCCTTAACATGGCCCCGACGTTACACTGCCCGCCGCTGGACTAACTAACTAACTAACTAACCTGCACTTATATAGCGCTTTTCTAGTCACAAAGACCACTCAAAGCGTTTTCATTAATACTAACCCTCTATTCTAAGGGCCTATAGGAAACAGATATCTAGGGACAATTTAGAACAGCCAATTAACCTAACATGCATGTTTTTGGCATGTGGGAGGAAACCGGAGAAATCCCGGAGTAAACCCACGCAACACGGGGAGAACATGCAAACTCCACACAGATCACTGTTGGTCGGGGGCTGGGATCGAACCCACGATCCCACGACTGATTTCTGTCCCCAGAAAATTCAAAGTCCACTTTCAGAAATGCAACGCGAGTCAGCCCGGTGCCGAGGCGGCACGCACGGGCCATCCAGTGTCCATCTGAGTCTCGGTCGGAGTATTTGGCTTTTTTCACACACACAACCCCAACAACCACAACTGAGCACAGACAGGAGGGGAGGTCATTCTCCCAGACCTCCGTTTCAATCATGGTTACACACACATGATACATCTTGCCCTAATCCTGCCTATAAACACTGCTGGGTCATTATAACGCAGTTATAATGACACAGCAGTATAATAACTAAGTAATAACACATTTAATACACACACACAGTAACGTTTCCAACTGGCAAAGCATGCTGGGAAATCCCTGCCCCCCTTAACATGGCCCCGACGTTACAATAGATTACCCACAAGGCAGTGGGGCTATTTACCCATAGCTGGGGCAGGGGTTGACGGGCGTCAGGGCGTGTCCACACAGGGTGGATCTATACGCCGTGTCTCTGGGGCCCCCTGCTGCTCCGAGATCCCCTCCAGTTTAGCCTGGGACCGCAGGGTACCCAGTTACCATGTGTGGCCACGAGGAGGCACTGCAGGGGTCTTGGTGGTGGAGAGGCTATGTACCAGCAGGAGGAAACTTACGCACTCGGCTCCTCTTTTCACCCCCAGTGGGGGCTAGCTGGTGGCGGTAGCTGTAAGCAGAGCAGCAAGCAGAAAGCAACATGCAACATATGCCATGCAACATGCTCTATCTACAAACATCTCTACGTTACTATACTACTGCACTAGGCGCTTCACACCACCCTGTGTAAATGGGATACACACAGGGTGTGTGTGTGTGTGCACCAGGGTGAGACCGGGATGTCAACTGACCGTGCTGCAGCCAGTGAAGCAACGGGCATCATTAAGGATTGGGATGAGGCTGAGAACAACGTGCTTTCGGCTGACGGACAATTTGGTTTGGCACATGAACAGACTACAGTGTGTCCGGGTGGCAGCTTCAGGTGGTGGGGCCCCACGGGATCGGCTGCTGCAGTGTGGGACCCGGGCCCTGGCATCATGGAGATTGACCACGGGGGTCCGATAGCTCCAGAGGGGCTGCCACGAGCCTGCTTCAAAGCTCCAGGGAGGAGGCCACCACGGGGCCGCCTCAAAACTCTGTAGGCAGAACTGGTTCCCCCGGTTGACCCATCCTTACCATGGGAGACTGTAAAAAAAAAAAAAAAAAAAAAAAAAAAGTTAAAGACTCTTTAGGCAGGAGCACAGCCAGTCAGTCATTAGAAGTGGCAGAATACTAACTAACTAACCTGTACTTATATAGCACTTTTCTAGTCACAAAGACCACTCAAAGCACTTTCACTAGTCCTAACCCTCTATTCTAAGGGCCTGTAGGAAACAGATATCTAGGGACAATTTAGAACAACCAATTAACCTAACATGCATATCTTTGGATTGTGGGAGGAAACCGGAGCCCCCGGAGTAAACCCACGCAGCACAGGGAGAACATGCAAACTCCACACAGAAAGGTTCCAACCCCTGCTAGCCTGGGGATTCGAACCAGGAACCTTCTAGCTGTAAGGCAACAATGCTAGCCACTGCACCACCGTGCTGCCCAATAATAAACTGCTTTGCCGTACAGGCCATGTGGCAGTCCACCCACCGGTCCCAGTTCTAGTGTTCCCTGTTCTTCTTCTTCTTCTTGTTTAACTTTAATGTGTTTGTTGGGGTTTTAGTGTAACAAATTTGGGAGGGATTTAATTGGATGTATTTTGTGAAGGGGGGAATGTTGGATGTGGGTTTGAGCCCTTGGGGCTTGCCATAGCTGTCAGATGGGATGACGTCAGGCGGGCTGCGGGTGTTGTATATATCTGCCTTCCTTGTAATAAAGTTCAGTTGGTTGCTTGGCATAAGATGGCTCACTGCGCGCTCATTTCATTCATAGCACTGATCATCAGATTCCAAGCAGCTGTAGACTTCAAGGTCTTGTATTACTCAGCAGCAGTATTTAAAACCTAAGGTCTGCTACACATTGGGTTTTAAGGCAGCACTATGTAACTTTCTTGTTATTGTAGGAACACTGAAAAGGCCACAACCATGGTGACCACGACCCCAGTCACAGCAGCTAACCATGGGGCTTTTTGGTGTTGGTGGCTAAAGTCATGCCCTGTGATTAGCTGCTGGGACTGAGACCACATCTGCTGTCCTCCCAGTAATGACACCAAAACAGAGCTGTTGAAGGCAGTGTTGGGCCCACTGAGGCTATGATGAAGTGACGTTCACTTGGTCAAATCTTGGTGTTCCATCCAAATAATTTAGCAACATTATCTTGAGGTGAAATCTGACACACTGCTACTTTATAATGTGCAGGAGAGCCATGCTGGACTTCAGCTGTTGTTCAGAAGAACAAGACCTCCCTGGAAAGATTCAAACCCAGGACCTCCTGCTTTCCAAGCTCCCACCATAACCACAACATCACACAACTGCTTTAGTTTTCACTCTTTCTCAAATGAAAAATGGTCAATTGAAAGGATTCCCAGCAGCAGAAGAACAACATTTAAAACTTAACATGCACTATATAATGTGTTCAAATGCACAGAAGGGGAATGTTGCTCTTTAGACCAGGGGTGTCCAATCATGTGCCATGGAGGGCCAAGACCCTGCAGGTTCTCTCTTCTACCCAGTCTCTTCTGCAGGTGTTTTCACTTATCAGCAGTCAGTGCAAAGAAATTAAAATTCAGTGGAATCTGCTGTTGGAGACCCTTTTTGGAGGTAAAGCCTGCAGGGTCTTGGCCCTCCATGACACATGATTGGACACCCCTGCTTTAGAGGAGTGACACGTTAGCAAAAGGACTTGAACCCAGAACTCCTGCACGACAGACAAGTATCTTAAGGAACTGTTGCAGCATACACAGGTGTTGCTAATCAGAGACAAACATTTCACTGGCCATCAGCACAGGAGAAGAAAGGAAATGGAAAATTGATATTGGTTTGTATTTTGCTTATTTTTTTGAGACTTTAATAAATGGACATTGAACATTGGCTTTTGGCTCTCCTGTTGTTAGGTGTCAGGACATGTCTTTAGTGGCCAGTAGTGTCCGCTTGGAATGGCTAAATGGACCCTACACAAGGACAGTGTCGAAATTTTAGTCTTTGCACCAATAAAGGCTGCAAATTGGACAGTGTGCTCCAGACTCTCTTTCCTTAATGAGTTTGATGTCCTTGAGCAGAGAGGCACCTGCTACAGCTTCAGACGGTGGTCACTTATATAGCGCTTTTTCTTATCTCTAGATGACCAAAGCACTTTACAGATCCTGCTATCCACACATTCACACACTGATGGCAGCAGAGCTGCCGTGCACTTGTGCTGGCTTGACCCACCCGGAGCAAATGGGGGTTCAGTGTCTTGCTCAAGGGCACTTGGACATACAGACTGCAGACAGAGTGGGAATCAAACTCCTGACCCTCTGATCAGTAGTCGGCAACACTACACCTGTGCCACAGATGATTAGGGAGTGTTGGGGAGGGAGTGCAGAAGCTCCTTTTCCCACTGGATTCAAAGATTTTTATTTGTCAGTACTTCTATACATACAGGACATACAAGAGAATTGAAATGCTGTGCCGTTTCTCTCTCTTTTGAGGTGTGTTCACACCAAACGCGAACGGGCGGCACAAATCCATACAAAGTGAAAGGAAAGAGGCGAGTACACATGAAATTGCACATTCACGCATTCACGTCTGAGGCTAGCTAGCTAGCTAGCTGCTAGCTTTGAGATTCTGCCATCACCTGAGTAAAAGTATCACCATTGCAGAGTAAACTAGTTTGAAAATGAGACTCACTTACCTGGAGACAGGAAGACCAGGAGCTCTTCAGCTGAATTGGGATTTTGGAGTTATTTACCCACAGTTTCCTGCCACGGACATGCTGACAAGGCTAGCAAGCTAGCAACAGAAACACTCATCTTCCTATAAAGTTTTGGAGACAGGGACAACTTTTTCAGCTGAGCCCTCCGTCGGATAATGTAAGCCTAAAGCATGACGTTATTTTGGGGATTTCCACAGCAGGCTGAACACTGCCGCAGAAGTTGTAAAGGCAACTTCGCCTGTCTGCATCTCACTCAGACACTGAATTCATGTTTATTTGCACATTTACATTGAGTTATAGCGTAATTGCGCCACCCGAAAAATTTGCCCGTTCACGTTTGGTGTGAACGCGCCTTTAGTAGTGTGCCCAATATATAAGAAAAGAAGGATGAAAATTAACAGCAGTCTCTGTACAGTAATGCTACCTGTACTGCTAATAAAGATAAAAGATATTGTGGAGAGTGTGGGAAATGATGAGGCTGGTTTACGAGCAGACGAAGCTTTATTACCACTCTCACATCATCCATACACAGAAAGTACTGAATCAGTCAAACCAGGTTCTCCTTATAAACGCAACAGATCATCTCACATCTGCATGACATTCCACATCGCACTGCATCTCCCTTAAACCCCCAGCTCCCTCTTCCTGCCAACTCCCCATGACTTCCTTGCCGATTATTCTCTTATGTTTAATCACTGCCTCCTGACTGAGACGCTGTCTGCAGATTCCTCCACAATACGCATCTCCACAATATAACCCAGCAATCCTATAAACAGAAAAAGTGGAGCAGTAATACCCGTAATTACAAGTTCAGTGAGGATTTCACAATAAACTACAGTTTACTGCAAGATACTGTAGTAAATACTGCAGTATACTGTAGAATGTTGCAGTTAACTGTGAATTTCTATAGGATTTCACAGTAAACTACAGTATACTGCAAGATACTGTAGCAATTACTGTAGTATACTGCAGAATGCAGCAGTATTCTGTAGTTTACCGTAAAATCCTACTGAATGCTATAGAATACTATAGAATCCAAAGGTCCTGTCACACCATGGCGATTTAGGCAATGCTTGCCAAACGTATAAATTCGGTCTAAAACACTGGCATACGCTGAAATTTTCACTTTTGGCCATATGCATCGCGTATCCATAATGAGTTGGACATATGCATAATGTATTAATAACGTATATAGAATGTTTTGATAATTTATAAATAATTTAAACCAATGAATGCTTAGTGTGTTGCCAGCATTCATAACTTATGCCCAACCATAGTCTAACTTATCCTAACTTGTGCACAGTGTGGTCATGCCAAACTGCCGTTGCCTCCAGATCCATGAATCCTAGGTATGCAAGAGATAATCTTTGTTCAACCGAAATGATTCTCCCTCCAGAGACCATGGCAGGGGGAGTGACCGACTTGGTAGAGCTGTCAAATCTGTCAGGTCAGTCACGCCTAAAAGAGCTGATGTGACATATCAGGAACATCCGATGACAGTTGTCACAACCTGGCTCAAAGGCACGTGAACTGATGACAATAAAAAAGTTTATTTTCAATAAAGTGGAAAAAATGCATGGAGTGTGCGTTTGCCAGTGTGAACCCAAAAACATCAAAGAGCCGCCGCCAAGGGACAGCAAAGTAGGATTTATCATGGAAAACAGCTGTGTTCTGTACTTCAGGTGATCAGCTGATTGGATCCTCCTCCTCCAGTGATCTGAAATTTTGGCATAGCAATCAGAACAGTACTGGATAGCTGATGGTACAGACTTCAGTCAAAGGTAAAAACATGACAAGGAGGGCTAAACAGCAATATGGATCTTCATAATATCCTGTAGCTTGAAAGTGTAACACTTAAGTTGGCTCAGACAATCCTCGACAGGTCCCGTTATACAAACAAGTACGGGTGTTTAGCTCTCTGTCCATGTGTGTGCGCTGCAGGCAGCAGCTGAGCTGATCAGGACAGAAAGCAGGTAGATCAAGTCAGCTTTTAATTAGTAAAGGTGTCACTTGGTCTACCCAGAGACTATCACAGTTGAAACATGTCAAGGTAGGAAACATCTCTTTACTTTTTCTGAACAGAAGAACAAGACCGGTTTATTGGGTTCCTCCTGTGAGTCAATGCTGCCAATACACCATTATAGGGTAGATGTGAGTTAGAAACCTGTTCAAAAAGTTACACATTGATTGAAAGCACATTACTCATACGTTAGAAATAAGTTGTGGGTACGCTAGACATTTATCTCAATGAATTTTCAAGATTCAAAGATTTTGTCAATACTACTATGTATATGTAAAGGACATACAGGACCTTGGAACCTTGTGGTTCCAAGGTTGTCATAGCCAGGAGCGGCACTGGGGTTAAGCTCCCAGTGCTCATAAAATGCTCCTTATGGCATGCGTCTCGAAAAGCCTCTGACAACTAAGTCCAACTCCTAGCCTGCCCGTGTGGTTTAGTCTCTAAGCCCGGCAGAACTGCTTTTACTAATAGGAGAAGGGGCGAGGGCGGATCTCTGGCGCCTTAAAACCAGATGCTTTGGGTAGATGGTGGCTCGTCAACCTGGGAAGGTAGCCCATCTAGGGGAAGGTAAACCCTGATTTCAAACCTCCGCTGCCTTGCGGCACACCCGGTCACGGGAAAGGCTTTGGGAGTCAACCCTGAGGAAAAATCCGAAGTCGGAGCCCCTAAGACAGTTCTCTGTTGTGCTCAACATCGTTCTGGCAGCTCCTGCGACGGCGCTGGTGCCAAACCGTAGCAGCCCTGCTGTTCCTTTGGATTCATCAGTGACGTGGAGAGGGGGGACATGCTGCATGGGCAACATCTTGTCCTCCATATCTTCCTGCCCAGGCTTGAATCCTACCAACGCCCAATGCTGGAAGGTAGAACAACGGATCACTGGAGAGGACACTCCAGCTTCGCCTTTGGCATAGACAAAACACGGGAAATGACAGTTACCAGTTATAAGCCACCGCTCAATTGTCGTAGAGCGCGGCGCCAGGGGTTGTTCCCGACGGTGGGAGGGATCAGCGGATCTCACTGGACAGCTACCGCCCGCCTCAAGCTGGGCAGCCCCCAGCCAATAAGGTGTTGTCCCGCCACAGCTTGCTTTCCTCATTGGGTGCATGGGGATGAGGAGAAGTCCGAACAGCAGGCTGAGAACCTTCGCACCAGGCAAGACAAAAAAACAAAAGAGACCAACTCTAAAACTGGGAACTTGGAACGTCCGCACTATGATGACAGGACTCGCTGCTAACCTCAAGGACATCAACAACACCAGGAAGACTGCCATCATCAATAATGAGCTGAAGAGACTGGGAGTGGATATCGTCACTCTCCAGGAAACACAGTTGACTGACGCAGGCACACTGAGAGAGAAGGACTACACGTTCTACTGGCAGGGAAAGGGTAGCGATGAACACAGGGAACACGGAGTGGGCTTCGCAGTGAAGAACACCTTGCTGAAGATGTTGGAACCGGGCAGCAATGGCTCTGCACGACTCCTCACCCTCCGCCTGAACACCACTCAAGGCCCAGTCACCCTCGTCAGTGTGTATGCCCCAACACTGACAGCCACACCAGAGGCAAAAGACGAGTTCTACGAGAATCTCGCAACAACTGTCAGGATCATCCCCAACTCTGAACAACTCATTCTCCTTGGAGACTTCAATGCCAGAGTGGGTGCTGACCACGACTCCTGGCCCTCCTGTCTTGGACCATTTGGCGTGGGCAGAATGAACGACAACGGACAGCGGCTGCTCGAGTTCTGCACATATCACGATCTGTGCATCACAAACTCGTTCTTCAAGACCAAGCCCCAACACAAGGTTTCCTGGCGACATCCGTGCTCAAAGCACTGGCACCAGCTGGACTTGATCCTGACCAGGCACACCTCACTGAAGAACGTGCTAATCACCCATACGTTCCAGAGTGCAGATTGCGACACAGACCATTCATTGGTGTGTTGCAAGGTCAAGCTGCAGCTGAAGAAATTCCATCATGACAGACAGCCTGGAAAGGCACGGATTGACACCAGCAAGATGGCTCAACCAGAACTTGTTGAGCAGTTTGCCTCCACCTTTGAGAAGGAACTTGGTGTACCACAAGAAGGAGAATCTGCAAAGCAGAAGTGGGAAGAGCTGCGAAACACCATCCACCGCACAGCCTTGGCTACCTTTGGAAGGAAGACCTCGAAGTCACAGGACTGGTTTGATGCCAAGTTGACCGAGATGACCCCCATCATTGAAGCCAAGCGCTCAGCTCTTGCTGAGTACAAGAAGTACCCAAACGAGAAGAATCTCCAGATTCTCAGGGCTGCGAGAAGCAAAGTTCAGCAGACTGCTCGGCGCTGCGCCAACGAGTACTGGACTCAGCTCAGCCAAGATGTTCAAACCGCTGCCATAACAGGGAACATCTGTGGTATGTACAATGGCATCAAGAAAGCACTTGGTCCAGCTCAGAGCAAGACGGCCCCCCTCAAATCCTCCACTGGGGAGATGATCACAGAAAAGAACAAGCAGATGGAGAGATGGGTGGAACACTACTCCGACCTCTACTCCAGACAGAACACCGTGACACCGTCAGCCCTTGATGCCATCGACTGCCTGCCATCCATGGACGAACTTGATGCCGAGCCAACCATCGACGAACTCAGCAAGGCCATTGATAGCTTGGCCGCTGGCAAGGCACCCGGCAACGATGGCATACCCCCCGACCTGATCAAGCACTGCAAGACCGCCCTACTGCTGCCATTGCATGACGTCCTCTGCCAGTGCTGGAAGGAAGGTGCCGTACCACAGGACATGAGGGACGGCAAGATCATCACCCTCTACAAAAACAAAGGGGAGAGAAGCGATTGCAACAACTACAGGGGCATCTCCCTCCTCAGCATTGTTGGCAAAGTCTACGCACGAGTTGTTCTCGTTCGTCTACAGAAGCTTGCCGAACGTGTCTACCCCGAGTCTCAGTGTGGCTTCCGCGCTGAGTGATCGACGGTAGACATGATATTCTCCATCCGCCAACTCCAGGAGAAATGCAGAGAACAGAACATGCCCCTGTACGTCGCCTTCATCGACCGCACCAAAGCATTTGATCTGGTCAGCAGAGAGGGCCTTTTCAAGATCCTGACAAAGATAGGATGCCACCAAAGTTGCAAAGCCTCATCAAATCGTTTCACATCAACATGCAGGGGATAGTGCAGCACGACGGCAATGTCTCAGAGCCATTCAACATACGCAGCGGAGTGAAACAGGGCTGTGTACTTGCGCCAACCCTCTTAGGGATTTTCTTTGCTATGCTCCTGAGGCATGCTTTCAGCACAGCAACAGAGGGAATCTACCAGCACACAAGATCTGACGGCAGGCTTTTCAACCTCGCCCGCCTGAAAGCCAGAACCAAAGTATGCGAGGCTCTAATCAGAGACACGCTGTTCGCAGACGACACTGCAGTCGCAACCCACACACAGCAGGAGCTTCAGACCCTGATGGACCGCTTCTCCCAGGCATGCAAGGACTTCGGGCTTACCATCAGCCTGAAGAAGACTAACGTCTTGGCCAAGGCACGGAAGCACCACCAACCATCACCATCGACAACTACGAGCTGGAGGTCGTGAATCAGTTCACGTACCTGAGGTCCATGATCAGCAACAACCTCTCCCTTGATACAGAGATCGACAAGAGGATTGGAAAATCAGCCTTCACACTCGCTCGCCTCACCACATGAGTGTGGGAGAATCCCAAACTCTCTGTCAAGATGAAGATGGCAGTGTACAACGCCTGCGTCATCAGCACACTGCTCTATGGGAGTGGGACATGGACAACATACGCCTGGCAGGAAAAGAGACTGAACTCCTTCCACTCGCGCTGCATTCGCCACATCCTGGACATATCCTGGCAGGACAAAGTGCCCAACACAGAAGTTCTGTCCCGCGCCGGCGATTCCCTCCGTGTTCACTCTACTCGGGCAGCGCAGGCTCCGCTGGCTAGGCCATGTTCACCGTATGGAGGATGGCAGAATCCCCAAAGACGTCCTCTACGGAGAGCTGGCGACTGGCAGGAGAGACGTTGGCCGCCCACAGCTGCGCTTTAGAGATGTCTGCAAGAGAGACATGAAGGCCCTGGAGATCAACACAGAGCGCTGGGAGGACCTTGCAACGGACCGCTCCAAATGGAGAGGCACCCTGACCAGACAGCTCAAAGCGGGTGAAGAGAGACTGACTGCTGCAGCAGATGAAAAAAGGACCCGCAGGAAGAACCGCCACAGACCCAGCAGCACGGAGACCACCCACAAGTGCGACCTGTGTGACAGGGACTGCCATTCGCGCATCGACCTGTTCAGCCATAGGCGGTGCTGTTCCAGCAGAGTAGACGTTTAGGATTCTCTTCCATGGTCATCATAGACCGACGGAGGCTGACGACAGGAGAATTGAAATGGTTTTTCTCTCTCTCTCCGGTGGTGTGCACAATATAAAAAAGAAAATGGAATGAGGCTGGAAAAACAACAGCAGCAGTCTATGTCCAGTAATGCTACCCGTAGTGCAAATGGTGACAAAAGATAGACCCAGACCTCCCATAGTGCAAATAGAGATAAACAATATACAATGATGAAACCCAGCAATCCTATATACAGAAAAGTAGAGCAGTAATACCCGTAACTGCAGTTCAGTGCGGTAGTGTAGGTGCAGACAGTGACAGATAGGACTGCACATGATCAGTATTGCAATGACAGACAGCAGCAGATATGGCATTTGTGCAAATGGTTACAGTAAAGTGCAGAAACATACAGCAGCAGATGTATTACTGTTGGTGTGCCAGTCTTTCTGTGTCAACAGATGAGGTAGTTATTGTGTGGGTGAGTGCGTTACAGTCCGGGGGGGGGAGGGTGGACAAAGTTCAGGGTCCTGATGGCCTGATGAACAAAGCTGTTTAGCAATCTTGTGGAGTGGGCCCGGAGGCTGTGGTACCTTTTCCCCAAGGGCAGGGGGCTGAAGAGAGAGTGTGAGGGGTGGGAGATGTTGCCTGCAATGTTGATGGCTCTGCGGGTGAGGTAGATGTCTGGGGGGGGGGCAGAGGGGCACCGATGATCTTGCTGGCTGCTTTCACAGCCCGTTGTAGTGTCTTCTGGCAGGAGGCGGTGCAGCTTCCATACCACACTGTGATGCAGCTGGTGAGGATGTTCTCAATGGTGCCTCGGTAGAATGAGCACATGATGGGGGGTGGGACTCGTGCTCTCCTCAGTTTGCGGAGGAAATGGAGGCGAGTTTGAGCCTTCTTGGCCACTGATGTAGTGTTGTTGGACCAGGAGAGGTCCTCAGAGATGTGCACCCCCAGGAACTTGGTGCTGCTCACTTTCTCCACAGCTGCACCATCGATGATCGGGGGGGGGGGGGGTGCTGTGTGTGACTCCTGAAGTCAAACACAATCTCCTTAGTTTTCCCCCGTTCAGGAAGAGGTTATTGTCTTTACACCACTGGACCAGTTGGCTCACCTCATTTCTGTAGTTGGCCTCCTCGTTGTTGGTGATGAGGCCCACCACCGTTGTGTCGTCTGCAAACTTGATGATGTGGTTGGTGTTGTAGGCTGGTACACAGTCATGGGTCAGCAGGGAGAAGAGCAGCAGACTGAGCACGCACCCTTGTGGGGCCCCTGTGCTCAGTTTGATCATCTGGGAGGTGTTGCTGCCAACCCGCACATTCTGTGGCCTCCCTATGAGAAAGTCCAGCACCCAGTTACAGAGAGAGGTTTTGAGTTCCAAGTGTCTGAGTTTTTGTATTAGGTGCTGGGGGATGATTGTGTTGAATGCTGAGCTAAAGTCCAAGAACAGCATTTGCACGTAGTTCTTGTCATGAACCGAGCCGGTTTGTTCTTCGGGCTCAGTTCTGACATTCTGTGTCTCTGGTTTATCTGTGTATTTGTGTACTGTGTTATCTTTTGAGTTTCTTGTAGTTTCTATGTTCCCTAGTTTATTTTTCCGTACCTGTAGCCACTGTTTTCTGGCCGGCAGCTGTGAGACCGCTCCTTGCCCAGGTGCACCCAATCTCCCTTGCCAGTATGGTTGTACTTAAGCAGCTCATAGCCAGTCTACCATTGCTGGATTATTGTTGCTGTCTCTGTTGGACACATTAAGCCGTGGTTTGCCCTTGCCACTGTACACTGTGGTTTGCCCGCAGCACGTCCTGTCGTGTTACCCAGTAAGTGTACCCTTTTTGTTGCCTTTTTGTATGTCTGCACATTTTGGGAACTGTTCGTCTTTACCTTAATAAATGTGTCTGTGGTGTAACCTGCACATAAGTCCATCTCTCTTCTTCTCCGTGCGCTGCGTAAAAGCGCACGGGAGAATCGTGACAGTTCTTTGAGTCCAGGTGAGTGAGGGCTGGATGGAGAGCAGCAGCGATGGCATCTTCTGTGGATCTGATGAGCCGCTTACAAGTAATGTGTGTGAACGAACACATAACTTCCCTTTAACTTATGCTTGTATATGTGGAATGTTTCAGCCAGATGCTGGATACGTTAGAAATTTTTCAGCATGCTGAAAATTTTCAGAGGAGCTTGGTGTACAACGGCATATATCAGCATGCTACAAAGTTCTTCAGCGTGCTCTTAACTTACAGTATAACTTATACTTTAACTATGTCTATTATTACTTGTGGGTGGGGTGGATCAGGGTGGGAGGAGGTGGGTTCTGAGGTCATTGGGGGGTCATGTGGATGGATGTCTTGGTCGAGAGTGGGGGGGCGGGGGAGGGCAAGTTTGTGTTTTATCTGGAATTGTTTTTAACTCTGAAGCACTTTGAGCTGCACTTTGTTGTATGAGAGGTGCTATATAAAGTTTAAGTTTATACAAATCATACCCAGAACTGATTCAGCGTGCACCAGTGTATTCTCCAAAATGCTCCCTAAGTGGTCTAGGTGTGACTGGCCTTCAAATGATTTTTTTCATCAGGGCAAAATCCAAAACAAAACCTTCGTGTTGTTTTTCTCCTCTTTGGATCTTTCTTTCATCGGCCAGGAAACAGGAGGCGCTCTTTGAGA
This sequence comes from Pholidichthys leucotaenia, assembly GCA_020510985.1. Taxonomy (NCBI): domain Eukaryota; kingdom Metazoa; phylum Chordata; class Actinopteri; order Cichliformes; family Pholidichthyidae; genus Pholidichthys; species Pholidichthys leucotaenia. The sequence continues at coordinate 222,053,016 of CM035837.1, forward strand.
AGGAACTGCCATGATCATGTTTGGTGACGTGTACAGTCTGAGACGAGGAGATGTTGTCCACTATGTGGTTTCAAAAAAGCTAAATATTATCCTTTTATTATACAACAACCTACAACTTTATTTACATGGAAAATAATCTTTTAAATTAACAAACATGTGTAACTTGTAGCAAAATTCAGCCAGTATCAAAAGATAATTTCTCTCTTGCTTCTATGGAAATTTTTTCTGAAGGTCTCATATGTGTAAGTAGAGGGGGCGGAGCTTAGGTTCCCCATTGTTTTCTCTGCATGTGCAGTTGGCACAGTTGAAGATTTCACCTGCAGGGGGCAGAAGCCAGCAAGTCCCCATAAACGGTGTGATTCCGACCCATGTCTGCTGAAAAAGTTGAAGATAAAGATCAGTCAGTAGACTGAGGCATTAACTGTATAAAGCTGAGTAAAGTAGAAATGAGGACGACTGCTTAAATGTAAGATTTGCCTGCAAAAAGAGGAAACTTCAAACGTGGCTGGCCATCAAATCAAACTGTGCTGTGAAGAAGTATTTGCCCCCTCCTGATTTTTTCTATTTTTGCATATTTGTCACGCTTGGATATCTGCAACTTTTTTCTTTTAAATTTGCTATTTTTTTCTTTTAAATCTGAAACTTTTTTGCAAAAACTTGCAGCTTTTTTAAAAAAAAAAATCTGCATCAATTTCCATATAAAGTTGCTACCTTTGTCTTATGTATTTGCTACTTTTTTGTTGTAAAATTGCAACTTTTTAAAATTAAATTGTTACTTTTATCCTGTAAATTTGCTACTTTTTCATACTGTAATGTCGGGGCTGTGATCAGGGGCAGGGATTCTCCCAGCATGCTTTGCACTGTGGAGGATTCAAAGACTGTTATTACCTCCGCCAAGGAGGTCATGTTTTTACCGGGGTTTGTCTGTCTGTCTGTTACCAACATAACTCAAAAAGTTATGAACGGATTTTGATGAAATTTTTAGGAAAGGTGTGTAATGGCACGGGGAACAGATGATTAGATTTTGGTGATGATATGAGAGTGCATACCTCCACCAAGGGCTTTGTTTGTATTTGTGCAGCAGGATTACACAAAAACTACTGGATGGATTTGGATGAAATTTTCACCAGAGGTGGTTCTTGGGCTAGAGAGGAACCCATTATATTTTGGTGATGATCTGAGAATGCATACCTCAGCCAAGGCTCTTATCTTCTCACAGTGTGTTAGCAACAATACTCCAAAACGGATGGACAGACTTTGATGCCATTTTCACCACAAGTGGCTCTAGGCCTACACACAAACCCATTACATTTTGGAGGTGAGAAATGAGAAAATGAGAAATGGAAAAAAAAGAGAAATGGAAGGAGCCTTGGCGGAGGTATGCACTCTATGAGTGCTTTTCTAGTTATTCTTGTGTCTTGAGTGCTGTTGTTGTACCGTTATAACTGTGTTATAAGCCCGGTTGTGATAGTGTTGTTTTCCCTGTGTGTAAGAGATCATGTGTCTGTCACACCCTGAGTGAGATGAGAGTCTGTGTGAATGAGCTCCCCTCTGTTCTGTGTAATGAGTCAGTGGAGAATAAATGCATTGAGACATTCAGAGATAAATTAGTCGAGCTGTACAATAATATTACTAGTAAGAAAATGGTAGTAATTTGTGGAGATTTCAATATTGATTTACTAAATCCACATCAACAAAATGTAATTACAGAGTTCATGAACTCTATGTACAGCATGAGTCTATATCCCACAATAACACATCCCAGTAGAATCACAGTTCACACTGCTACACTTATTGACAACCTGTTTGTTAATATTATTGATAAGAAAATAGAAAGTGGATTATTGATAAATGAGATAAATGACCACTTGCCAATCTTTGCACTTATCCATGGCCACACGGGGGCCAATACAGAAATTTTTTTTAAATCGTTCAGATACAAATCACCAAATGCAATCAGTTCTTTTAAAGAAGACTTGCTGAAGCAAGACTGGACAAAAGTCTATGTATCAGATGTAAATGAAGCCTATGACACATTTATGAACATTGTAACCACTCTTTATGAAAAAAATTGTCCATTAGTAAAGAAAAGGCTTAAACAGAAATATTTCGACAAGCCATGGTTAACCAAAGGATTACAAAAGGCGTGTAAAAAGAAAAATTCATTATAAAAGAACAAAAGAAGCAGAGCAGCGGTATAAAACATATTGTGGAGGAACAAATAAGTTCAGGCAAGATGCGACGAGCTGGAAGGTTTCAGAGTTTTATTTCCTCCATCATAATGAGCCACGCTGTAGCGCTGTGCGCAGTGTTGTGCTGTGTGTCTGTGCTGTGTGTGTCGTGTGTGTGCTGTCTTTTGAGGCATGTATAGTAAGCTCTTTTATGCAGACAAGAGAGAATGCATGGCACATTTGCATATTAAGATAAGATAAGATAAGATAAGATAAGCCTTTATTAGTCCCACAATGGGGAAATTCCAGGATTGCAACAGCACAGGGATAGCAACACTCAGAGCAACAATCAGAAGGCAAGAAAAAACAAGAACAGCTAGTAAACATATGTACATATTACTATAAATATATATATATATATATAGACACACAGTGCGGAGCATTATGGTTGGTGAATGTGCAGCAGAAAGTCTAAGCTCTCTCTCTGCGGATGCGGCGGGCCAGCTGGAAATCTTTGGGCATGATTGATATATTGATATTATATATAGGTATTGATATACATATCAGTCAATACATATCAATCGCGTGGCCAACTGGAGCCCAGACTTCCTCTCCTTAATCCAGGGATGTATAACAATAGTCCATTGTTCTGGTTGTCCCCCCCAGGGGTTCTCTGTCCTTATGCAATCCCTGCTGAGCGTGAATAGTATCAGTCTGCATTGTGCTGGGTACCCACACGGCTCCCCCCAGAACGGTCAGATGGCGCTGTGACCCTCCTCCACCCCCCCGTCGTTTGGCGCCAGCTCCGGTAGAACTGTCGGAGGGCATGTCAGTCCGTGGAGGGGATGACGGAGGGGTGGAAAGGATAGTGTGCTCCGCTCCAGATTCCAGCACGTTGAACGGCTGTGGATCGTGGGTGCACGGGCCAGTGTGTTTCGTGCGTAATGGAACAAGATGGCGATCGGCCGGCTTTAGGGAGTGAGGTACGGGAAGAGCGCTGTGGAGGAGGAGGGGGGGGGGTGGGAGTAAGTGAGTGCCGGCCCGGGACATCAAAGGTGTCTGGGCCGCGCAAAAATTGCGTGTGGATCCGCGATGGTGAGGGAGTTTCCCGGTAAACCTGGCGGTGACCCACAGCGGCTGTAAAAAAAAAATTATGTCTCTGACTCCTCTCATGGCTTGATCCAGCAAGGATGTGGGGAAGGTGAGCAGCCAAATTCCCCAAGGATGCGTAGCGGCTGTGAAACAACTGCAGCTGTGTGAGGGTGTGAGGCAGTTTGGCTTTAGGTGCGGGAGCAGCCCTAAAGCCATCGGGGAAAGCAATCGGCTAAATTCCCCTTGTGCGCCGTGGCTGAAAAACCCATACAAAGTCCTGTGTGTGGGCTGCACATCTGCTCCAGGTGCTTGAGCAGCCCTGAAGGTTCCGAGGGTGGCGATCGGCCGTGTTTCTCAGGCATGTGCAGTGGCGGAGGATGATGTATCAGTCTGTGGAGCTGGTTCGTCTCTGTGCGTGGTGCGCGCTTGGCACCGTGACCACATAACTGGCAGTTGCGCTGTCCTCGTAATCCTGCGGTGTGCGTGTGGGGCTTCTGTGTGCGGGAGGTCTGCTGTCCGGAGTTTAGTCAGAGTCAGGGAGCTCAGTGGAAATCAACACAGTCGGCGCTGATGATTTCCCCAATCAGGCTGCTTCCTTCGTTTTGCTCGTGTCGCGGTTCATGATGCTTGTCGGCCCAAGCGCTATGCGCTACGGGGAGCGCTCCGGTGAGGATGAAGAGGTTGCAGGCATTCTCTGGTCCTCTGTGTCCACAGCGCAGCGAGAGGGAGCAGACGGTCATTCTCCCTTGTCAGGTCACCAGTGGGGAGGTAAAAGATCAGGCGAAGGGCGCACCATGACGCGTGCTGAGGCTTCCCGTCCGGGTCATCTCCGGGGTGTTCGCCTCGTGTTCCATTCTTCATCAAGGGTCACCAGTGTGGAGGAACAAATAAGTTCAGGCGAGATGCGATGAGCTGGAAGGTTTCAGAGTTTTATTTCCTCCATCATAATGAGACTCACTGTAGCGCTGTGCGCAGTGTTGTGCTGTGTGTCTGTGCTGTGTGTATCGTGTGTGTGCTGTCTCTTGAGGCGTGTATTGTCAGCTCTTTTATACAGACAACAGAGAATGCATGGCACATTTGCATATTGATATACATATCAGACAATACATATCAATCATGTGGCCAACTGGCGCCCAGACTTCCTCTCCTTAATCCAGGGATGTATAACAATAGTCCATTGTTCTGGTTGTCCCACCCAGGGGTTCTCTGTCCATATGCAATCCCTGCTGAGCATGAATAGTATCGGTCTGCATTGTGCTGGGTGCTCACAATACAAAAATAAGTTTACATATATAATGAGATGTAGTAAAATAGACTATTACAGTAAAGAACTGGTGAAAAACAGAGATAACACTAAAAATACATGGACAATACTAAACAATATTCTTGGAAATAAAAACAGAAATACAAGCTACCCAACCAATTTTTCAAAACGACTCAGAGTGTGAATACAGTCTCACCTGCAGATGAATTTAATAAATTTTTAACATTGGTCCTCATTTGGCTTGAGAAATACCCATTACGGCACATATAGGTAATACAATAAGCAAAAACACTGCTATAAAAGATTCCATTTTCATAAAGAACACAGACGAGAGAGAGGTCATTGAAATTGTTAAATCGTTTAAAAGTAAAACATCTACGGACTGTGATGGTATTGACATGCTCTTAGTCAAAACTATTATTGAATGCTTAGTGAAACCACTGGCGTATATCTGTAACCTGTCTCTCCAAACAGGTATATTTCCCAATGCAATGAAAATAGCTAAAGTAATTCCGATATACAAGACGGGTGACAGAGGGGAATTCTCAAACTATAGACCAATTTCACTATTGCCGCAATTTTCCAAGATACTTGAAAAAATATTCTATGGGAGAATTGACAACTTCATACTGAAGAATAATTTATTGTGTGAGCAGCAATATGGGTTCAGACACAAGAGGACAACTGCATTTACTCTAATGGAATTTATAGAAAAAATATCAACTGCTGTAGAAAATAAAGAGTATTCAGTTGGGGTATTCCTGGATCTTAAAAAAAAACATTTGATACAGTGAATCATAATTTATTATTAAAGAAACTACAAAATTATGGTATTAGGGGGGTAGCACTGTCCTGGTTATGTAGTTACTAAAAGAATAGATATCAGTATGTATGCGTTGGTAGCAAAAACTCGCAGTTCCTGAAGGTTACTTGTGGAGTCCCACGGGGTTCAGTTTTGGGGCCATTGTTATTCAATATGTATATAAATGATATATGTAAAGTTTTGGAAAAAATGGATTTAATATTGTTTGCAGATGACACTAATTTATTATGCAGTGGAAGCAATTTGGAACAACTTTTGGATACACTCGGAAAGGAATTCATCGGCCTCCGTCGGTCTATGATGACCATGGAAGAGAATCCTAGATGTCTACTCTGCTGGAACAGCACCACCTGTGGCTGAACAGGCGATGCACGAATGGCAGTCCCTGTCACACAGGTCGCACTTGTGGATGGTCTCCATGCTGCTGGGTCTGTGGCGGTTCTTCCTGCGGGTCCTTTTTTCATCTGCTGCAACAGTCAGTTTCTTTTCAACCGCCTTGAGATGTCTGGTCAGGGTGCCTCTCCATTTGGAGCGGTCCGTTGCGAGGTCCTCCCAGCGCTCTGTGTTGATCTCCAGGGCCTTCATATCTCTCTTGCAGACGTCTCTGAATCGCAGCTGTGGGCGGCCAGCGTCTCTCTTGCCAGTCGCCAGTTCTCCGTAGAGGACGTCTTTGGGGATTCTGCCATCCTCCATACGGTGAACATGGCCTAGCCAGCGGAGCCTGCGCTGCCTGAGTAGAGTGAACATGGAGGGAAGGCCAGCGCGGGACAGGACCTCTGTGCTGAGCACTTTGTCCTACCAGGATATGTCCAGGATGCGGCAAATGCAGCGCAAGTGGAAGGAATTCAGTCTCTTTTCCTGCCAGGCGTATGTTGTCCACATCTCACTCCCACACGGTGTTCTGTCTGGAGTAGAGGTTGGAGTAGTGCTCCACCCGTCTCTCCATCTGCTTATTCTTTTCTGTGATCATCTCCCCAGTGGAGGATTTGAGGGGGGCCGTCTTGCTCTGAGCCGGACCAAGTGCTTTCTTGATGCTGTCGTACATACCATGGATGTTCCCTGTTATGGCGGCGGTTTGAATGTCTTGGCTGAGCTGAGTCCAGTACTCGTTGGCGCAGCACCGAGCAGTCTGCTGAACTTTGCTTCTCGCAGCCCTGAGAATCTGGAGATTCTTCTCGTTTGGGTACTTCTTGTACTCAGCAAGTGCTGAGCGCTTGGCTTCAATGACGGGGATCATCACGGTCGACTTGGCATCAAACCAGTCCTGTGACTTCGAGGTCTTCCTCCCAAAGGTAGTTCTGCTTTGCAGACTCTCCTTCTTGTGATTCACCAAGTTCCTTCACAAAGGTGGAGGCAAACTGCTCAACAAGTTCTGGTTGGGCCATCTTGCTGTTGTCAAGCCGTGCCTTTCCAGGCTGTCTGGCGCTGTGGAATTTCTTCAGCTGCAAATTGACCTTGCAACACACCAACGAATGGTCTGTGTCGTAATCTGCACTCTGGAACGAGCGGGTGGTTAGCACGTTCTTCAGTGAGGTGCGCCTGGTCAGGATCAAGTCCAGCTGGTGCCAGTGCTTTCAGCGCGGATGTCACCAGGAAACCTTGTGTTGGGGCTTGGTCTTGAAGAACGAGTTTGTGATGCACAGATCATGATGTGTGCAGAACTCAAGAAACCGCTGTCCGTTTTCGTTCATTCTGCCCACGCCAAATGGTCCAAGACAGGAGGGCCAGGAGTTGTGGTCGGAAAGGAATTAGGAAAGCTTAAACTGTGGTTTGATTCAAACAAATTAACGCTCAATTTACGTAAGACAAACTTTATCATTTTTAACAACCATCACAACAACTTAGTATCTAAACTCAGTGTAAATGGTGTAGAGATTGAAAGGGTATCCAAAACTAAATTTCTTGGAGTAATAATTGATAATAAACTGTGTTGGAAGTCACATATTAATTATATGAAAGGTAAAATATCTAAATCAATTGTAATACTACACAGAGTAAAATATTTGTTGAATCAACCCACATTATATACTTTGTTCATCCATCTTCTTCCGCTTAATCCTTTTCGGGTTGCGGGGGGGCTGGAGCCTATCCCAGCATCTTTGGGCGAGAGGCAGGAAATACATATAAAACAAACATATATCCAGTCTTTATGCTTCAGAAGAGAGCTATTAGAATAATAAACAAAGCTACTTACAGGGTGTCACGCCGCGCCGCTCAACACACCTGCTAATCATCAGCGGCGAGGGATAAAAGCCGCCTCGCCCTGAGCTTCGGCCTGAAGCCGTTAGACTTCATCTCCCTTCCATGAGAAGCGACTACTCTTTCTTCAGCACCACGCTAAGCGGTAAGAAGATCACTTACCTCTCCTTTTCCAGTCTGCTCCCCTGTGCACAGGTGGATTCCTCGGCGGCGGACAACTCCGTCCCTCGTCCCTCCTCGCTGCTGCACCGAGTCCTGCAGGTGACTGTCTCCCGGGGTTCCGTCCTTGAAGTGCCTGCCATCAGTCAAATACAAGTAAGCTTCTCTCCCTCGCCTATTCTCCTCCTGTATTGGTGTGTGCCCGTCACCCTGTGTCTGTTCTCTCCCATAGGGTTGCCGGCTGAACGGTCTCCTGCCTCTGTGCCCGAAGCAGACGCCACCACCAATACATTTACATTCCGCAGACACACACCCATACATCCCTGTTGTTAATAAACAGTTTGAACTACTCTGAGCCTGTGTGTGTGCGTCTCCTGAGCCGAACGTTATGTCAGTACGGCTTCAGCAGAGCGGCTTGGCAGACGGCGGGCTCGCACACCGGTTTACCATCCTCGAGGCTCGAGTGGATCAGGTTGTTTATCAGCAACAGGTGATCCTAAATCAATTAGTAAATTTAACTAACCGATTGAACCGCCTGGACCCCCAACAGCCGTTCCCCCCGGCTCGCCAGGGTGGCGCGGCTCCTGCTGTTCCAGCGGCCGTCCAGCCGGCTCCAGTGGCACCGGTTCGGCTCACACCGATTCCGACCCCCGCCCGCTTTAGCGGTAAGCTCGGTGGAGCGCGGGGGTTCATTATGCAATGTGAGTCCGTGTTCCACCGTGTGCCCGGAGATTTTCCCTCGGATCACAGCCGAATTGGTTACATAGGGAATCTTCTGGAGGGGCGTGCGTTAACTTGGACCTACACCGTAATGACGAGGCCCAGTTATGTCACCCTCACCTATGACCAATTCGTGAGGCGCTTTCTGGAGGTTTTTGACCATTCTCAAACCGAGACGGTCCAGACCGATCGGCTTCTCGCGCTCCAGCAGGGAAGCCGGTCGGCAGCGGACTACGCGGTCGACTTCCGGGTAGCGGCGGAGGAATTGGGCTGGGAGGAACGCTCCCTCTGTGGCCTGTTCCTCCGCAGCCTCAATGATGATCTGAGGGATGAACTGGCTGGACGGGATATCCCTGAAACGCTAGCGGAGCTAACTTCTTTAGCCATCAGCTTGGACAACAGGCTGCGCGAGCGCTCCTCAGGACGGAAGTCGTCTACTTCGCGCCCTCGGGGAGTCTCGCTGCGCCTGCCCCAAGCTCGCCCCCTGGCGGCGCCGCCACCATCGTGCCCCGAGGAGTCGGAGCCGATGGTGACGGGCTGGACAAAGCTCTCTCCGGCAGAGAGACAACGCCGCCGTGAGTTGAATCTCTGCATGTATTGGGGAGACAGTCAACACACGGTGGAGCTTTGTCCACAAAAAGCCAAACGGCGGGGTCCGCGAGTCACTGTAGGGGGCCTCGCGGACGTCAATCGGTTAGGTCCACTCACTCAATTAAAGCTGCCCATCCGTTTCTGCCACAACCCCACTGGGCATCTCACCCACACACTGGTGGATTCGGGTGCAGAAGGCAGCTTCATTTCACAGAGCCTGGCAACCCGTTTGGGCATCCGCTGTCAGGCACTGAAAAATCCCATCTCCCTTGTCAACCTCTCCCGTGCCTCCCTTGGGAGAGTGTCACACCAAACCATCCCCGTTCCGGTCATCATCTCGGGAAACCACCGGGAGGAGATGACCTTCTATGTCCTCCCCAACTCCGTGTCGCCCGTCATCCTGGGGTATCCCTGGCTTCGCCTTCACAACCCGGTCCTGGATTGGAAATCAGCTGGGATATCGGCATGGAGTACATTCTGCATGGGCACCTGCCTTCAGTCCGCTGCCTGCTCTCCGTCCGCTCCTCCCCCTGCAACGGACGCTGCACCCCCGGACCTGTCTCTGGTGCCTCCGGAATTTCACGACCTGGGTATGGTGTTCAGCAAAGCGAAAGCTATGTCTCTCCCCCCTCATCGGCCCTATGACTGTGCTATCAACCTCCGCCAGGGGGCTCCCTTACCTTCTGGTCGCCTTTACAGCCTGTCTGCGCCGGAGAAGGAGACGATGAACGCCTACCTGAAAGAGTCATTAAGTGCTGGGATAATCCGCCCATCATCGTCACCCGTGGGGGCAGGGTTCTTCTTCGTGGGAAAAAAGGATGGGTCCCTCCGCCCTTGTATTGACTACCGGGCCCTCAACGATATCACGGAGAAGGACCGTTACACCCTGCCTCTAATGGACACTGCTTTCCACTCCCTCCAGGGTGCGACCTGGTTCACCAAGCTGGATCTACACAGCGCTTACCACCTCGTCCGGATCCGGGAGGGAGATGAGTGGAAAACAGCCTTCCGTACCCCGAACGGCCACTTTGAATACCTGGTGATGCCGTTCGGGTTGACCAACGCTCCTGCAGTCTTTCAGCGCCTCATAAATGACGTCCTCCGGGACTTCATCGGCCTTTTCGTGTTCGTCTACCTGGACGACATCCTCATCTTCTCCAAGTCCAGGGACGAGCACCAGGTCCACATGAGGCGGGTCCTCCAAAGGCTGCTGGAGAATCGTCTGTACGTAAAGGCAGAGAAATGTGAATTTTACGCCAGGACTACGTCCTTCCTGGGGTTTATCATCGCCCACAACAAGGTGCTCCCAGACCCGGAGAAGGTAAAGGCGGTGGTGGAGTGGCCTACACCTGCATCCCGGAAGCAGGTGCAACAGTTTGTTGGCTTCGCCAATTTCTACCGCTGCTTTATCCCCAACTTCAGTACCATCGTTGGACCACTGACCCGCCTCACGTCCCCGAAGGTCCCGTTCCGGTGGACCGAAGAGGTCGCTGCCGCCTTTGAGGCGCTGAAGGCGGAATTCTCCTCCTCCCGGGTCCTTCTCCAGGTCGACCCCGCGCTGCAGTGCATCGTAGAGGTAGACGCCTCGGACACGGGAGTGGGGGCAGTGCTGTCCCAGCGATCGCCGGACGATGGCGCCAAACAGCCCTGCGCCTTCTTCTCCCGGCGCTTGTCCCCGGCGGAGAGGAACTACGATGTGGGGGACAGAGAGCTCCTGGCCATCAAACTCGCCCTGCAGGAGTGGCGTCACTGGCTGGAGGGGGCGAACCTGCCGTTTGTGGTCCTCACGGACCACAAGAACTTAGAATATCTACGATCTGCCAAGCGCCTGAACGCCCGCCAGGCGCGTTGGTCTTTGTTCTTCGCCAGGTTCCAATTTTCAATCACCTTCAGGCCTGGCTCTAAGAACGGCCTGCCTGACGCCCTCTCCAGGCAGTTCACTCCCGTGGAGTCGGAGGAGGCGCCCCACTCCATCCTGCCCAGGTCGTGTGTCGTGGGAGCCATCTCGTGGGACATCAAGAGCAAGATCCGGAAGGCACAGGAGGTGGAACCTGACCCTGGCGGCGGACCTGAGGGGAGGCTGTTCGTGCCATCCGCGGTCCGAGGAGAGGTCATCCACTGGCTACACACCTCCAAGCTCACCTGTCACCCTGGCACCTCCCGGATGATAGATCTCCTCCAACGGTCCTTTTGGTGGCCAGGCCTGCGGAGGGATGCAGCCCGCTACGCCCGGGTTTGCCCAATCTGTGCCACCTGCAAGTCGGGAAATGCCCCTCCAGCGGGTCTGCTCCAGCCCCTGCCCGTCCCTGGCAGGCCCTGGTCGCACATCGCGTTGGATTTCGTCACCGGACTCCCTGTCTCCAACTCCTATGACACCATCCTGACCATCGTGGACCGCTTCTCCAAGGCCGTGCACTTCGTCCCCCTGCGAGGCCTCCCTACTGCCCTGGAGACGGCGGACCTCCTCGTCCAACACGTGGTCAGGCTGCACGGGATTCCGGTGGACGTGGTCTCGGACCGGGGCCCCCAGTTTTCATCTGAGGTTTGGAGGTCTTTCTGCAACGCCATCGGAGCCAAGGTGAGCCTCTCCTCCGGCCATCACCCCCAATCCAACGGGCAGTGTGAGAGGACCAACCAGGAGCTGGAGGCTGCGCTCCGCTGTGTGTCCAGATCCAAACCCACGTCCTGGAGCAACCATCTTGCCTGGGTTGAATATGCCCACAACACCGCTCGCTCTTCTGCTACAGGGATGTCCCCCTTCAAAGCGTCCCTGGGTTACGACCCCCCGCTGTTTCCGGAGCAGGAGAGTGAGGTAACTGTCCCGTCAGTTAGGGCCCATCTCAGGCAGTTCCGCTCCACCTGGACTGCCGCGCGCAATGCGCTCTTACGCACAGCGGAGCGCAACAGGACTGTGGCGGACCGGCGTAGAAGACCTGCCCCGGCGTACAGAGTTGGGCAACTTGTTTACGTTTCCACCCAGGACGTCACTTTAAAAGGCGAGAGGAGAAAGCTGGCACAGCGCTTCATGGGTCCCTATCCCATCACCCGGATCATCAACCCGGTGGCTGTGCGCGTGGCTATTCCCCCCTCCCTCCGCATTCATCCCACTTTCCACGTGTCGAAGGTGAAGCTGGCAGTCACCGACCCCCTTTGCCCTCCTCCTGCAGCGCAACCCGCGCCCCGGATGATTGGTGGCCATCCGGCCTGGTCTGTCTCCTCCATCCTGGACTCCCGGCGCCAGGGTCGTGGGTTGCAATACTTGGTGGACTGGGAGGGCTATGGGCCCGAGCATCGACAGTGGGTGCCCCCGTCGTTTGTGTTGGACCCATCGCTCATCGCGGACTTCCACCGAGCGCACCCGGATAAGCCATCGCCAGGAGGCGCTGCTAGAGGGGGGAGTACTGTCACGCCGCGCCGCTCATCAACGGCGCCACCTGCTCACACACCTGCTAATCATCAGCGGCGAGGGATAAAAGCCGCCTCGCCCTGAGCTTCGGCCTGAAGCCGTTAGACTTCATCTCCCTTCCATGAGAAGCGACTACTCTTTCTTCAGCACCACGCTAAGCGGTAAGAAGATCACTTACCTCTCCTTTTCCAGTCTGCTCCCCTGTGCACAGGTGGATTCCTCGGCGGCGGACAACTCCGTCCCTCGTCCCTCCTCGCTGCTGCACCGAGTCCTGCAGGTGACTGTCTCCCGGGGTTCCGTCCTTGAAGTGCCTGCCATCAGTCAAATACAAGTAAGCTTCTCTCCCTCGCCTATTCTCCTCCTGTATTGGTGTGTGCCCGTCACCCTGTGTCTGTTCTCTCCCATAGGGTTGCCGGCTGAACGGTCTCCTGCCTCTGTGCCCGAAGCAGACGCCACCACCAATACATTTACATTCCGCAGACACACACCCATACATCCCTGTTGTTAATAAACAGTTTGAACTACTCTGAGCCTGTGTGTGTGCGTCTCCTGAGCCGAACGTTATGTCACAGGGAACCAACAAACCCACTTTTTTCTTAAATTAAAAGCTCTCAAGTTAAGTGATCCAAGGTTGGAGAATGAATTACTGATTTTGAGAGCTGAATACGACAAAAAATCAGCGAATAGAGCTGCCTCGAGTCTTCTAAGATTGAAACAATCTTTTTATGAACAAGGTGAAAAATCAGGAAAATTATTGGCATGGCAGATTAAACAATTAGAAATTAAAACACCAATTACTAGTATTATAAGTAACGGACAGGTAGTTATAGATCCTTTAGAAATTAACAGAGCCTTTAGAGATTACTATGAAAAATTGTATGATACTAAAAATGAATTTGATTTAACAAAACTAAATGGGTTTTTGAACGAACTATCTATACCGTGTATTCCAAATGAAAACAGGGAGATATTGGAGTCTAAAATTAGTCAAGAAGAAGTTGGGCTAGCCATTGATAATATGAAATCAGGAAAAAGTGCAGGACCAGATGGTCTTCCAGTTGACCTTTATAAAAAATTTAAGAATAAATTAATAAAACCTTTTTTGGAAATGGTTTTAGAAGCATTTCAAAATAATAATTTACCATCATACATAAATAATGCCTTAATTATACTGCTGCCAAAACCAGGTAAGCCCTCTAATAAATGTGAAAATATGAGACCAATAAGCCTATTAAACGCCGACCTTAAGATAATCTGTAAAATTTTAGCAAGACGAATACAAGAAATTTTACCAAATATTATTAATCGAGATCAGAATGGCTTTATAAAGGGAAGACAAGGCTTCCATAATGTAAGAAGACTATTTAATATTATTTATTTTAATAAAGAAGCACCGGATACAGCTCTCCTATCACTGGACGCCGAAAAGGCCTTTGATAGAGTTGAATGGCCCTTTCTTTTTGAAGTCCTACAAAGGTTTGGACTTGGAAATAATTTCATAAAATGGGTTCAAATAATATACAATAATGCTACAGCAGAAATCCTAACAAATAACAATATTTCAAAACCAATAAAAATCAATAGAGGATGTCGACAAGGCTGTCCACTTTCACCTTTACTGTTTACTATGGCAATTGAACCTTTAGCGATAGCGATACGTTTACATTCACAAATATATGGAATTAAAGTTGGACCAACAGAACATAAAATCTCCCTGTACGCCGATGACATAATTTTGTTTATGTCGAATCTAAAAAAATCAATTCCAACCTTGTTGAATTTAATAAAGAATTTTGGGGAAATATCAGGATATAAAATAAATAAAACTAAATCTTCAATATTAATGCTAAATGAGACCCAGAGAAATTACCCAGCCCCTGAGGCAAATCAATTCAATGTTGTAAATCAGTTTAAATATTTAGGAATCCAAATTGTGCCTAAGCTAGAATCAGTCGCCAGTGTCAACTATGAAGCCTTAATGACAGATATCAATGAGTTAACTCAGAGATGGATGTCACTACCAATGTCGATGATCGGGAGAATCAATATACTTAAAAGTAATATTTTACCTAAAATACTTTATTTATTTCAATACATTCCCTTATCACCACCTTTAGATCTATTCTCAAGAATAAAAAAAAAGTTAGTGGAATTTATATGGAACAACAGGAGGGCTAGATTACGTCTGTCTTTATTATATTTACCATTTGATCGTGGAGGTCTGAAATGTCCAAATTTTATGTTGTATTATTGGTCGGCACAACTGAGGTCTATGACATATTATTTTTCATCAAATGATCTCCCTCACTGGACTGAAATGGAATCATACAATTTACCTTTACCTCTTCCCATATTCATATACTCAGATTCGGCAAAAAAATTACAAAAACAAGTTAAAAATCCATTTGTAAAGCATATGATCAAAATATGGTGTGAAGCTAAAAACTATTTAAAAGAACCACAGTTATTGTCACAATTTAGTCCAATATGGGGTAATCAATATTTTAAACCAGGGAGAGCGGACGCTGTATTTAAAGTATGGAATTTAAAAGGGATACAAAAGATTCAGGATTTATATTTGCCATGTGCAGATAACACAATGTCTTTTGAAGAGCTGAGGATCAAATTTAATCTCAATAGAACACATTTTTTTAAATATCTTCAACTTAGAAACTTTATTCGATCAAATCAAAATAAAGCTCTCACTCGACCTATTTATTCATCCTTGGAAAAAATGATGATGAAAGATAGTAAAAGAAAGGGTATTATTTCAGAGTTTTATAACTCATTGACACTATCTTCAAGTGAAAATTCACTGAAAAGATTAAACTACTGGAAAGAAGATCTGCAAACTGAAATTTCAGAGGAACAATGGGAATTGGCTTGTACAGAAGCTCAAACCAAATCAATAAATGTACGCCTTAAATTGATACATTTCAAATGGTTAATGCGGATGTATGTTACACCGGAGGAGTTAAATAGATACAACAAAAATATACCAGATACATGCACAAAATGCATGGAAAGTAAAGGAACTCTATTTCATTGTGTATGGGAATGTAGATTAATGAGAATGTTTTGGGAAGAGGTGAAGGTAACAATTGAAAAAATAATCTCAAAACAAATCATATTGAATCCTAAATTGTTTTTGTTGGGTCTGTACCCAGAAAAGCATAATTTTAATAAAAGTGAAAGAACATTCATAGACCTCAGTTTGCTTAATGCCAAAAAATGTATTGCACTATTATGGAAAAAGACTCATAGACCAGATGTGACTCAGTGGTTAAGACAGATGTTAACAAACCTTCCATTAGAAAGAATAACATATATACTGAAATCAAAGGAAATTGTGTTTGAGAATATATGGAGACCTTTTATTGATTATGTAAAAAATTTAAACATAACTTTTGAAGAAGAAGGTGAATGATGTGTGTGGACCTTGTAAATTCCAAACTGGTGAACATAATATGTATACTTATGTATTGGATTGTCTAGACTAAACAGAGGAGCATTGTTGAAGACTTGATTTTGCTGGTGGTTGTTGGTGTTTTTAGTGCATCTTTTTTTTTTTTGTAGTAGTACTTTAGTGTTAGTGTTTGATTGTTTGTATCATGTTTGTTAAAAAAAAAAAGGTTCAATAAAGATATTGTGGAAAAAAAAAAGCTCTCAAGTTGAACAATGTGGTTGACTTTAAAACTGCAGTAATAATGTTTAAAGTGAAGAATCTATCACTGCCCGCAAATATCCAAAAGTTGTTCCAAATAAGGGAGAAACAATATCATTTCAGAGGAACATGTATATTTCAAAAACCTTCAGTGAGAACTACCACCAAGCAACACTGTGTTTCAGTGCAAGGAGTCAGATTATGGAACGCTTTTGGACCTGAATTAAAATCATGTACAACGCTTGGACAATTGAAACAAAAACTAAAGGAAGAAATACTCCAAACATATATACAAGATGACATGTAAAATCACATAAGGATTGTCATATCCAGTCTGTGTTGTGTTGTTGCTTAGTTTTTTGTCACATTTTGTCTTAGCTTCGTTCTGAATTGTAATCGCTCTTGTTTTGTTTTTCTTTTGAATTCTTGGATGGAATATGGGTGGGCAATATAAGCTGCGGCTTCAGCCATCACCCATTTCGGATAACTTATGTTGAACTGTACACTCAGAGGAGTTATTGTTTAATTTGACCTTGTTGGATTTTTTCCCCCCCTTTGTTATATTATTTTGTTCCTTTCTTTTAATCTTTACTTTTAATCTATCCGACATAAAGATTCATTCACATTTTTTTATTTTCACAGCAGACCAGAAACGCCAGCCCCAAGAGCTGCTTGCCATGACGAATAGAGAAGAGGACCAGACGGAGTAAGCTTACCCTGCTTTCTGCTTTTTTCAAGGTGGGGGGGGCAACAGGGGGATTACGAGTTGGCGATTCCACTGCGACTGAGGGCGGTGATCGGCAGGGAGGCGACCAACCCGCCAATCGGCCAAGCTTCCCCACTTTGGTGGCAAAACCCTGCTGACCGACAATCTGGTCCAGGTTGAACTGGCCACTGCGCTGAATGGCTGGACACCTGAAGAGACAGGTGGGCAGGTCACGCTGGCTCTGGTAGGCGGAGCTTTCTACATGCTGTCTGATCTTTGACCTGAGGAACGTCACAGCTGGCCAGCACTGCAAGGAGCACTCCATAGGTGGTTCGGGAGGGCGACTCATGCTGATCACACCCGGGAACAGCTGGCCAGCCACCGGCGAGACAACCGAGAGAGCCTGGGAGCCTATGCAGCGGATGCACAGCTGTTGACACAGCGTGGCTGCTTGGATTTCGAGCTGGAAGCAGTGGAGAAGCTCGCCCTACAGAACTTCATCTGAGGGCTCCACCCAGTCCAGCTCCAAAAACACGTCCAGTTTCACGCAGCAAGCAGCTGGGAGACGGCCATGGCAGAAGCGGAGTGGGTGGGGCCGATGATGCATTATGCAGTTGACGTGTCATCACCGAGGCAGAGAGCATTCCAGGCCACAGCTGAGAGTAAGGACGAGGAGGAATTGCGCCAAATCACAGCTGCGTGGCCGGTGAGAGTATGACGACAACGGCACGAGGAGGGATGCTTCCACTGCGGGGAAGCAGGACACATCTTCTTCTTGGTGGTGCTGCGGCTTCCAGTGTTAACATATCGTCACTTCCTGTGTTGCTGGCTGTCTGTGGTTTGCTCTGTGGTTTGCTTTCCTCATTCTCCTGAGGATTTTGCCTTTTATTGTATTTTAATCACTTTTTTCCATCTACCGTCAGCTCTCACTTCTGTTTATCAAGCCTCTTGCACCTGTGTGCGCACTCAGTGTCATCTAATCACCCTCTTTAGCCTTCTGTTCACCTTTCATCGGTGTTTGTGTTAGCTTCGGGTTAGCCACTAGCTATGGCTACTAGCTCTCCTTCCTCTCCTCCTCTGGTGTGCTCTCTCTGTCAGATGTTTAGCTACACCTCTGCCTGTTTTAGTGATAACGGTAAATGTAATAAATGTTGTCTTTTTGAGGCACTCGAGGCGAGGTTGTCTGATTTGGAATCCCGGCTCTGCTGCATTGAAACACCGTCTGCGCCAGTTAATCTTGACGGACATCCCTTAGCTGCAGCGGAGCTCACTAGCATAGAATCAGAATCAGAATGAGATTTATTGCCATTGTTCATGTAGTACACAAACTAGGAAATTGTCTCGGTGCAATGCTGCAACATTAAACATGGAGTAGCACTAAAGATAAAAATAAAAAACTATGCATGCAATAAAAGGTAGAATATGAATAAGTAATACTAATCTATGCAATTTTTAAATATATTAACAAGCAGCAGATACTGTGGAGTTCCACATAGTGCAGTCGGTAGTGCAAAAAGAAAACATTGATAATTGTCATGAGTCCGGTTGAGCTGCTGTACGTAGTGCACGAGAGTCTAATAAGTCACTTAGTGTTCAGCAGTCTGATGGCAGAGGGGAAGAAGCTGTTCATGTAGCGGGAGGTTTTAGTCTGAATGGACCGAAGTCTTCTGCCTGAGGGGAGGGGGGCAAACAGTGCGTGTTCAGGGTGTGAAGGGTCGGCTATGATCCGACCTGCATGCCTCCGGGTCCTGGAGACGTACAGGTCCTGGAGGGATGGGAGCTTGCAGCCGATCACCTTCTCAGCAGTGCGCACAACGCGCTGCAGTCTTAGTCTGTCCCTGGCGGTGGCTCCTGCGTACCACACGGTGATGGAGGTGGTGAGGATGGACTCGATGATGGCCGTGTAGAACTGCACCAACATCTTGGTGGGTAGCTTGAGCTTCCTCAGCTGCCGCAGGAAGAACATCCTCTGCTGGGCCTTTTTGATGAGGGAGCTGATGGTCGGCTCCCACTTGAGGTCCCGGGTGATGGTGGTGCCCAGGAAGCGGAAGGAATCTGCAGTGGTGATGGGAGAGTCTGTGAGGGTAAGGGGGGGCAGAGGGGCTGTGACTTTTCTGAAGTCCACAATCATCTCCACTGTCTTCAGAGCGTTCAGCTGCAGGTTGTTGTGGCTGCACCAGGACGCCAGCTGGGCCACCTCTCTCTCCTGTAGACGGACTCGTCGCCATTGGAGATGAGCCCGATGAGGGTGGTGTCATCCGCAAACTTGATCAGCTTGACAGACTGGTGGCTGGAGGTGCAGGAGTTGGTGTACAGGGAGAAGAGCAGGGGGGAAAGTACACAGCCCTGGGGTGATCCGGTGCTGATGCTAACAGAGTCTGAGACAGTCTTTCCCAGCCGCACATGCTGCCTCCGGTCCGTCAGGAAGTCGGTGATCCACCTGCAGAGGGAGTCAGGCACGTTGAGCAGGGACAGCTTGTCCTGGAGCAGAGCGGGGCGGATGGTATTGAATGCAGAGCTGAAGTCCACAAACAGGATCCTGACATAGGTTTCCGGGGAGTCCAGGTGCTGCAGGATGGAGTGGAGGGCCAGGTTGACTGTGTCGTCCACAGACCTGTTGGCTCTGTAGGCAAACTGCAGCGGGTCCAGGAGGGGAGTGGTGATGGTCTTGAGGTGGGGCAGGACCAGGCACTCAAAGGACTTCATGACTACAGAGGTGAGCGCTACAGGTCTGTAGTCGTTAAGTCCAGTGATCCGTGGCTTCTTGGGGACAGGGACGATGGTAGAGGTTTTGAGGCAGGCCGGCACGTGGCATGACTTCAGGGAGGTGTTAAAAATGACTGTGAAGACAGGAGTCAGCTCCTTTGCACAGTGTCTCAGGGTGGAGGGAGACACGCCGTCCGGACCGGGGGCCTTGCGCAGGTTCAGTCTGGAGAACTGTCTGTGCACATCCTGCTCACTGATGGCAAGGGCGGGGGGGGCGCCTTTGATGAAGTGGGGACCATGGAGGCAGTGGCGCTGGGGGGAGGGGGGAGTTGGACACAGCTGACGAGGTGTCAAAACGGGCATAGTGTTGGGACAGTCTTTGACAAAGGGCTTTGTCATCCTGTCCCTTAGAAGCCTGAGGCCGATAGTTGGTGATTTGCCTCAGTCCTCTCCACACAGAAGCAGAGTCGTTAGCAGTGAACTGCTGCTGGAGTCTCTCAGAATACACAGATTTAGCTCTCCTCAGCTCTCTGCTAAACCGGTATTTGGCCTCCTTGTAGCAGTCCCTGTCTCCACTTTTCAGCGCTGCTTCCTTCTCCTTCCTGATGTGTCTGAGCTTAGCTGTGAACCAGGGCTTGTCGTTGGAGTAACTCACCCTGGTGCGCGATGGAAGAATGCTCTCCTCACAAAAGTGGATATATGAGGTCACAGTGTCCGCGTACTCATCCAGATCATGCGTGGCTCCTTTAAACATGTCCCAGTCAGTTGTTTCCAAGCACGTGCTCAGCTCCTCCCCAGCTTCACTGGTCCATTTCCTCGTAGTGCTCACAACAGGTTTTGTGAGCTTCAGTCTCTGTCTGTATGTGGGAATCAGGTGGACCATCACGTGATCAGATAGTCCGAGCGCAGCGCGGGGAACAGCGCGATACGCGTCCTTAACTGTAGTGTAACAGTGATCCAGCGTGTTCTCTCCTCTAGTGGGGCATTTAATAAACTGTTTGTATCGGGGGAGTTCGTGGCTCAGGTTGCTCTGGTTAAAGTCGCCAACCACAATAACCAGAGAGTCCGGGAAAGTCCGCTCCGCTTGCTGAATGTGATCCGTGAGCGCACGCTGAGCCTCGCGCACGTCCGCGTCGGGCGGGACGTAAACAGCGGCCAGGATGAATGATGCAAACTCACGCGGGGAATAAAATGGCTTGCAGTTGATGAATAAATATTCCAGAGCGGGAGAACAGTGTTGGGAGATCACAGTTACATCGGAGCACCAGCTGCTGTTGATGTAGAAGCGGACTCCTCCACCTGTGGTCTTGCCGGAGAGCCCCATGTCTTGATCAGCACGAAACAGCTGAAATCCCTCGAGGAGGAGCGCGCTGTCCGGTATCTTTTCCTTGAGCCAGGTCTCAGTGAAGCAGAGGGCACACGAGGTGGAGAGGTCCTTAAATCGCATCAGCAGTCTCAGTTCATCTACCTTGTTATAAAGAGAGTTGACGTTGGACAGAAAGATTCCAGGCAAGGCCGTGCGCGTGCCTCTCCTGCGAAGCCGCACGAGGGTGCCCGCTCGTCTTCCTCTCTTTCGCCGTCTCACTTTTTGGGCTAAAAAGTGAACCAGATCGGCGGCAGGAGCCAAAAAAACTGGGAATAGGTCCGTGGAAGTGAAAGTCCTGATATTTAGTAGCTCTTCACGGGTGTAAGAGCAGGCAGACACACAATTGACGAACAAAAACAAACAAAAAAATGCGCAGCGAAGCACCATGGCAACCACTGTGGGCACCATCTTGGATAAGGGCGGCCTGCTAGCGGTCCTCCGGTCCTCCTCAGCAGCGAGGAGACTGGGTGGGTGACGGTGAGATGGAAGCCTAGCTGCAAAGCCCCAGTTAACCACCGACCTGTTAATGTTTCCAATCGTTTTTCCCCGCTCAGCGACACACCCGCTGAGGAAAAACTCTGATCAATGGCGACTCTGTAGTCAGAAACGTGAACCTAGAGACTCCAGCAGCCATAGTCAAATGTATTCCTGGGGCCAGAGCAGGCAACATCGAGTCAAATTTGAAAATGCTGGCTAAAAGTAACTGTAAATACTCCACAATTGTTATCCACACCGGCATTCATGACATCCGACTCCAGCAGTCAGAAGTCACAAAACTTAACATGGAATCAGTGTGTGACTTTGCCAAAACAATGTCTGCCTCTGTAGTATTCTCTGGGCCCCTCCCCAATCTGACCAGTGATGACATGTTTAGCCGCTTGTCATCCTTCAACCGCTGGCTGTCTGTGTGGTGTCCTGCAAACAACGTGGGCTACATAGACAATTGGAGCTCATTTTGGGGAAAACCTGGTCTTATTAGACGAGACGGCGTCCATCCCACTTTGGATGGTGCGTCTCATTTATCTAACAATCTGGCATCTTTTTTATCCAAATTTCCAAAACCTTGACAACTCAGAGTTGGGACCAGGAAGCAGTGTCGCAGTCTTACACGCCTCTCTGCAGCTCCTCTTCATCCGCCACCCCTCAACTTAGCCCCCGTCTTCCCCATCAGAGAATCATTGTCTGCTCCCTCCAAAGTAAATAAAAATATAATATATAAGCAACCCAAAGTGATTAAACAAAAAGTTGGTAAAACTCAAATTAAACATGAAGCCTCTAAATTTAATGACTTGGCCTCTGTTCCTCCTCATAATTTAAAAATTAAATGTGGTTTTGTGGAGTGTGTAAATGAAGAGGCAGATTCATTTCAGATGATTTATTACACACTCACATCTCACAACCAAAGAACAGACTGAACATTTCAGCAGGCACTCTCCTCTTAAGTTTCATGGCATTTCTCCACATACAACATGACATTTGCATCACACTGCATTCAACCCCCTTCATCCTTGACTCCTTCCTGCTATCTCACCAGGAACCTCCTGCTCATTATTCTCCCATGCTTATTCACTGTCTCCTGTCTGAGATGCTAGATAATCTTGCTCCCCCAAGGTGCTAAACTACCCCCCTCCCCCGCAGCATCTTAGATAGAACAATAGAATATCAGTCCACATGCTGCTTGGGCTTCCATCTCTTCCCGTATCTGCTGTAACTGGGGTTTACCGCCTCCGTGGCGCTGTTGTGCCGGTGGGGGGCTGCTGGGAGTGTGTCTGACTGCGGGTGGGCTGTGACTAGGGGGGGGGGGGGCACTTCAGTCTGTCCGTGTGGCTGTTCTGGTGAATCGTTTCCCTGGGGAGCTCTCCTTGGGGGTCTTCCACGCCGAGGGGCCCTAGCCAACAGCACTTGCTCGTCCGCCACAACGAAAGCGGGTTTAAGTCTGTCTATGCCAATTTTTTCCCTCCTACCCCCCAAGTCTAGCAAAAAATGCTTATCCCCTGTTTCCAACACTCTGAACGGTCCATCATAGGGTGGGGGCAATGGAGGGTGGTGGGCGTCATGTCTGACAAACGCGAACTGCGCGCACTTCAAAGTTTTAGGCACGAAAACCCACGGAAAACAGTGGGGGGCAGGGCTCAGCAGCGTGCCTGTGTTTGCGCTACGCTGCAAAAGCTGAGACGGGCAGCTGCCCGGCGCGGGATTATCTGGCAAATTCCCCGGGCAGCCGTAGTGGCTGCGCAAGAACGAACTCTGCCGGGGAAGCTTCCAGATCCTCTTTCGGCGCGGACTGCAACCCCAATAAAACCCACGGCAGCCTGTCTACCCAATTTGCATCCGTCAGTGAAGCCCTGAGTGCTGCTTTCAGTGATCTATGAAAACGCTCGCATAACCCATTGGCCTGTGGGTTGTACGCGGTTGTGCGGTGAATTGTAACACCCAGGCTGCGGGCCATCGCGGACCAGAGTTCGGAAACAAATTGAGGGCCTCTGTCGGACGTAATGTCCGACGGAACTCCAAAACGCGCCACCCATGCTGTTAAAAAAACGGGCGCCACGTCTGCGGACGTGGTTGCCGCCAGCGGGACCGCTTCTGGCCAGCACGTGGTGCGGTCCACCACTGTCAGGAGGTGCGTGCACCCCTGTGATGGCGGGCGGGAGGGGGCCCACGAGGTCCACGTGAACATGGTCGAACCTCTTAGCTGGAATACGAAACGGCTCCAAGGGAGCCTTCGTGTGTCTGTGTACCTTGGCTCGTTGGCACACAACGCAGGCTGCAGCCCACTCTTTCACTTGTTTGCGTAGGCTCGGCCACACAAACTTCTCTTTTTTTTTTTTTTTTTTTTTTTTTTTTGTTACTTATTTGTACCCGTAGGTAGACTTGGTTTGCAGTCTGGTGACAAGCCACTGGCTGCTGGTCGCTGCGTGCGCGAGCGCCCTAAACCTACATGTTTTTGGTGTGCGGGAGGAAACCGGAGAAATCCCGGAGTAAACCCGCGCAACACAGGGAGAACATGCAAACTCCACACAGCTCACTGTTGGTCGGGGGCTGGGATCGAACCCACGATCTCATGATCCCCGCGATCCCCCGGCCGAGGGTAAAACTGTGCTGCCACAGTGCTAAACCACTGCACCACCGTGCAGCCCACGGTGGCGCAAATCTCTCCCACCATTTTGACCGACGCGCGCACTCCTGGGTGAGCCAGAGTGTGAACCGACTCAAACACGCGGCGGCGCCACGCGACCGGGACCACTGGACGCAGGCGACCCGTGGAGACATCGCAGATTGGGGGAGGGGGCGCCATCTTGCAGCACCCTGCTCTCCAGCCTTAACCCTGTTGGTCCAGACTGGAGCGCGCGCACGTCTGCATCGCTAATCTGCTCCGCGGCCATGGCTGCATAATCTATCCCCACGCAGACCGGGGCCACCACGGCACGCGAGAGGCAGTCTGCCACTACATTCAGTTTACCCGACACATGCTGAATATCAGTAGTAAACTCTGAGATCGCAGCCAGCTGTCTCTGCTGCCGGCCCGACCACGGTTCTGAAACCTTGGCCATCGCGAATGTTAGCGGCTTGTGGTCCACGAACGCGGTGAAGCTGCGCCCTTCCAGCCAGAACTGGAAGTGGCGTATGGCCAGGTGGAGAGCCAGTAACTCTCTGTCGAACGCGCTGTATTTACGTTCGCTGTCGCGCAAAGTTCTGCTGAAAAAAGTGAGCGGCTGCCAAGCCCTGGCGACGCGCTGCTCCACAACAGCCCCTATGGCAACGTCCGAAACGTTGGTGGTGAGCGCTATGCAGGCCGCCGGGTCCGGATGCGCCAGCAGTGTGGCGTTTGCTAGGGCTGCTTTAACTTCCGAGAACGCCCACTCTCGCTCCGGGGTCCATTCGACCCTATCCGCGGGTTTCTGTTTCTTGAGTGCGGAGTAAAATGGTTGCATGAGCTGCGCCGCGCGGGGAAGGAAACAGTTATAAAAGTTCACCATCCCCAAAAATTCCTGCAGCGCCCTGACCGTCTGAGGCCGGGGAAAATCCGCCACGGCGCGCACCTTGTCGGGCAGCGGGATTGCTCCTTCCGGAGAGACGCGGTGCCCCAAAAATTCAATCTCCATCACGCCGAACTGGCATTTCACCGGGTTGATTATTAACCCATGCTCCTCCAACCTCCGGAAAACCATCCTGAGGTGGGTTTCATGTTCATCTTCGGACGCACTGGCTACCAGGATATCGTCCAGGTAGACGAACACGAACGGGAGATCGCGCAGCACTGCATCCATCATGCGCTGGAATGTCTGTGCCGCTCCTTTTAACCCAAATGGCATGCGCAGGAACTCAAATAAACCGAACGGAGTTATTACCGCTGTTTTGGGTATGTCCTCCGCGTGCACTGGGACCTGGTGGTAACCGCGGACCAGGTCTATTTTGGAAAAAATGCGTGCTCTGGCAAGGTGAACGGAAAAATCCTGTATGTGGGGAATTGGGTAGTGGTCGTGCGCTGTGGCGTTGTTCAACCTGCGGAAATCCCCGCACGGTTGCCACGATCCCTCAGCCTTAGGGACCATGTGTAGCGGGGATGCCCATGGGCTGTTCGAGCGCCTGATGATGCCCAACCTTTCCAGGTTGGCGAACTCCTCGCGCGCTATGGCCAGTTTAGCTGCGTCCAAGCGCCGAGGTCTTGCAAAAACAGGCGGCCCGGTGGTGGTGATAAAGTGCTCTACCCCGTGTTTAGTGATGGCCACGTGAGTGCTGGGAACTGAGTGAGCAGTGTGTGGAACTTACCGCCTGTAGCTGTGACGTTGGCTTGTGCTGTTGGCTGGGTCACTCGAGCTATACAGGGGAGAGAGTCAAAGGACAGTGCATTAACCAGGCGCCTGTTAGCAACATCAACCAGTAAACCATGTGCACACAGAAAATCAGCCCCCAGGATATGGTAATTCAGTGCTGCTACCACAAAAGTCCACTCATATGTACGGCTGTGTAGAGATAAGAGCAGAGTCCTCTCAACAAAGGTCTTAATATCCGAGCCGTTTGCTGCCAACATCTCAGGGCCGCTAGGTCCTGCCAGCCGGTCAGCGTAGGTCGGCAGGATGAAACTCTTCTGGGCTCCGGTGTCCACGAGGAAACGCCTCCCCGAGCGTGCGTCCGTCAAGTAGAGCAGCTTGTTCTCTTCACCGAGGGTCGCAGCTTCTACCGACCCCCGGCCTTGGCATTTCCCGAGCGCTTGAATTGGCACGGTGGCGCACATCTGCGTGCCTTCTCTCCGAAGCAGCGGTGGTAAAAACAGAGTGTGTCTCTCTGGCGCTCCTTGGCCCCCGCTGCTGCTACCGTCAGTGGCTCCTCGCCTCCTCTGGTCGTCTCGCTGGGCTTCGCTGCTGCCGCGTTGACTGTGATCGCCCTGGTGGTGAGGATGATCCATTCTGCCTCCTGGGCTAGCGCACGGTAGTCGCGTGTGGCCAGCAACGGCGAATTGGCCAGAACCGCTCTCGCCACTGTCGAAAGGTTCCGGAGGAAGAGGTGGGCAAACAGAAAGTGCCCGTCGTCCGTGCCCATTAACGCCAGCATCTTCTTCATCAGGTCTACAGCCGAACCATCTCCCAACTCGGTCCGCGTCAGGAGCCTCTCCACTCTCTCACAGTCCGAGAGCATGTAGCTCTGGATGAGTGCAGCCTTGAGCGCCTCATATTTGCTGCTGGCTGGTGGCTGATCGAGCAGGCTCACTACCTGCTGAGCTGTGCGGGCGTCCAGCGCTGTGACCACATGGTAGAATCTGGTGTCATCTGCCGTTACTCCCCGGAGGGCGAACTTGGCCTCGGTGAGGTGGAACCAAGAGCGCGGGTTGTGCTGCCAGAAATCCGGTAGCTTGACTGAAACCGCACACGCGTGGCTGGAGGTTCCAGTCCGGGCTGTCTGTGGGATGGCTGCTGCCTCGCTGTAGCCTCTTGACCGGGCCGGCTCCGGGGATCTTGCCTCGTGTTCCATGATACGTCTTGGGTCACCAGTGTGGAGTGTGTAAATGAAGAGACAGATTCATTTTTTTTTTG
Organism: Pholidichthys leucotaenia; assembly: GCA_020510985.1. NCBI lineage: Eukaryota > Metazoa > Chordata > Actinopteri > Cichliformes > Pholidichthyidae > Pholidichthys > Pholidichthys leucotaenia. The sequence continues at coordinate 222,079,918 of CM035837.1, forward strand.
TTGTTTTTTTTGTTACTTATTTGTACCCGTAGGTAGACTTGGTTTGCAGTCTGGTGACAAGCCACCGGCTGCTGGTCGCTGCGTGCGCGAGCGCCCTAAACCTACATGTTTTTTGGTATGCGGGAGGAAACCGGAGAAATCCCGGAGTAAACCCGCGCAACACGGGGAGAACATGCAAACTCCACACAGCTCACTGTTGGTCGGGGGCTGGGATCGAACCCACGATCTCATGATCCCCGCGATCCCCCGGCCGAGGGTAAAACTGTGCTGCCACAGTGCTAAACCACTGCGCCACCGTGCAGCCATTGCAGACGATTTATTACACACTCACATCTCACAACCAAAGAACAGACTGAACATTTCAGCAGGCACTCTCCTCTTAAGTTTCATGGCATTTCTCCACACACAACATGACATTTGCATCACACTGCATTCAACCCCCTTTATCCTTGACTCCTTCCTGCTATCTCACCAGGAACCTCCTGCTCATTGTTCTCCCATGCTTATCCACTGTCTCCTGTCTGAGATGCAAGATAATCTGGCTCCCCGAAGGTGCTAAAGTTTATTAAATATTAGGTCTCTAACTCCCAAGTCTCTGTTAGTCCATGATCTGTTAATTGATCATCAGTATGGCTGTGTTGTGAGACATGTATATGTTGGACACTGCATATGTGATTTAACCACGATGAAGGAGAGCCAGCCCCCTGCGGTGCGGAGCCACAGAGCCTGGACCCCCTGTGGAGGACAGGGGACAGAAGACTTCCTGACCACTGAGGCTCGGGAAGAGAGAAGGGGGAGTTATGTAAATAAAAGGCTAATGAATGTGAATAAAGAGACTTTGATATAGATGTGTGATTTCCCCCGCGAGGGAAATGGTTTGATGTGAGAAGGTTTAAATGAGAGAACTTTGGTGTGTTCACTCTCTTTGTTCGCTGCTCAAGAATAAGAGCAGACAGTGGAATGATTTCTTGAATAAACTGAAATGAAAGACAATTCGGTTTCGTTATTCAAGTCTCCCCACATTGGTGACCCCGACGTGGTGACTGACGACGTTGAGAATGAACGAAGAAATTCTCAGGGTCCCGGACTCACAGCGCTCAGAGCTGGCGAGCGCAGTGGCCGTTAAGCTGCCTGATTTCTGGCAGGATAACCCACGGTCGTGGTTTCTGCAAGCAGAGTCGCAGTTCGCGCTCGCAGGAGTAACGGTGGATGACATTAAGTTCCACCATGTCATCGCTAAACTGGACAACAGCACAGCTCGGTGCGTGCAAAGCTTGGTGGAGCAGCCACCCGCGACCGACAGGTACAGCAAGCTGAAATCCACCCTCATCAAGTTTTTCACCCCCTCGGCTGAAGTGAGGGCGAGGAGGATCCTGTCTTTGCTAGACCAAGGTGGACACAGGCCGAGCGCCCTGATGGAGGAGATGATACAGCTGAGAGGGTTGGACAACGATGATTTCATTTTTCAGTTCATCTTCCTCTCCAACCTCCCGGCGCATGCGAGAAGCAAGCTGGCCGGCAAAAAGTGTCACACCCTGGAGGAGTTCCGGGAGCTGGCCCAGGAGGCAGACGGGATCCTGGACGCCTGCGGCGGGCAAGCAACCACAGCAGCGACCCGAGACAGCGGGGAGCCAGAGGCGGCAGAACCAGACTGGCCGACGATGGCGGCAACACGGCCGCGACGAGGGGGAGCCAATAGCCCGGCGACAGAGGCGCGGGCACGACACAGCGGAGGAGAAGATCTCTGCTTTTACCATCGGAGGTTCGCAGAGAAGGCACGCAGGTGTGTGCCGCCCTGCATCTTCAGGAGTTCGGGAAACGGCAAGACCGGGGGTCGCTAGCAGCTTCGACCCTCGGAGAACGCAACAAGCTGCTCTACATCACGGATGCGCGCTCCGGACGAGTGTTCCTCATTGACACCGGAGCACAAGTGAGCTTCATCACCCCAACATACGCGGACCGGGTAGCTGGACCCCACGGTGACGGAGCTACAGCGGCAAATGGCTCGAACATCAACACCTACGGGAGAAGGACCTTGCCTTTGTGCTTACATGGCCGCACATATGAATGGACTTTTGTAGTAGCGGCGGTGAGTTTCAACATGTTGGGCGCGGATTTTTTGTGTTCACACAATCTGTTAGTTGATCTTGCTAATAGACGGCTGGTAAATGCACTCTCTTTTTACTCTCTCCCCTGTTCAGCTCGAGTGTCCCCGCCACCAGTACAGACCCACGTCGCTACAGCAGGTGGTAAGTTTCACACACTCCTCACCCAATTTCCAGCGCTCACTGTGCCCACTTTTTCAGCGACGGTCGCGAAGCACGGGGTGAAACACTTCATCCCCACTTCTGGTCCTCCCGTGTTTGCAAAAGCTCGGCGCTTGGATGCAGTTAAGCTCGCCATTGCGCGCGAGGAGTTCGCCAGCCTGGAGAGGCTGGGCATCGTTCGTAGGTCGAAGAGCCCGTGGGCTTCGCCGCTGCACATGGTACCGAAAGCCGATGGCTCCTGGAGACCGTGCGGGGATTACCGCAGGCTAAACAACGCTACGGCACACGATCGTTATCCCATCCCGCACATTCAGGATTTTTCGGTGCACCTGGCGGGGGCGCGCATTTTTTCAAAGATTGATCTAGTTCGCGGCTATCACCAAGTCCCGGTCCAACCGGAGGACATTCCTAAAACAGCGGTAATAACCCCGTTCGGACTTTTCGAATTTTTACGCATGCCGTTTGGTCTCAAAGGGGCGGCGCAAACATTTCAGCGGATGATGGATGCCGTGTTACGCGATCTCCCTTTCGTGTTTGTGTACCTCAACGACATTTTGGTCGCGAGTACTTCAGAGGACGAACACGAAATGCACCTCACAGCAGTTTTTAGGAGGCTGGGAGAGCACGGCTTAATAGTTAACCCAGCCAAGTGCCAGTTCGGCGTTGAGCGGATTGATTTTTTGGGTCACCGCGTCTCCCCGGAGGGAGCGGTTCCGTTACCAGAGAAAGTACGCGCGGTAGCGGATTTTCCCCGTCCACAAACGGTCAAATCACTACAGGAATTCTTGGGGATGGTGAATTTTTATAACCGGTTCCTGCCCCACGCAGCTCAAATCATGCAACCGTTATATGCCGCGCTCAAAAAACAAAAGCCGACCCAGGCGGTCGAATGGTCCCCGGAGCGGGAGCGCGCGTTCACAGAGGTTAAAAAAGCCTTGGCTGACGCTGCGCTCCTGGCCCACCCAGACCCTGCAGCACGTATCGCGCTGACGACAGACGCTTCAGATTTAGCCATAGGGGCCGTTATTGAGCAACAGGTAGCCGGAGTTTGGCAGCCTTTGGCTTTCTTTAGCAAATCTTTAAGCGCGGCTGAGCGAAAATACAGCGCGTTTGACAGAGAACTGTTGGCGCTGCATTTGGCTATTCGTCATTTCCAGTTCTGGCTGGAAGGACGGTGCTTCACCGCTTATGTGGACCACAAGCCGCTCACATACGCCATGGCCAAAATTTCAGATCCGTGGTCCGGCAGGCAGCAGAGGCAGCTGGCCGCAATCTCGGAATTTACCACTGACATTAGGCACGTCGCGGGCAAATTCAATGTAGTAGCGGATTGTCTCTCACGCGCGTTCACGACCCCGACACGCGCAGAGGCAGAACGGGCCACCGTGACCGCGCCGCAGGAGAGCGGCACGGTGGCGCGCGCAGCCCCGGTGCACGTGGGTATAGATTACGCAGCCATGGCAGCGGACCAGGGGGCGGACGCAGACGTGCGCGCGCTCCAGTCTGGACCAACAGGGTTGAGGCTGGAGAGCAAGTGTTTACAAACCGGTATGCCCCCCCTGATCTGCGACATGTCGACGGGGCGCCCGCGTCCGGTGGTTCCGGCCACGTGGCGCCGCCGTGTTTTTGACTCGGTCCACTCACTGGCGCACCCGGGGGTGCGCGCGTCGGTGAAACTAGTGGCGGAAAAGTTTGTTTGGCCGTGCCTGCGCAAGCACGTGAAGGAATGGGCAAAAACCTGCATTTCCTGTCAACGGGCCAAAATTCACAGGCACACAAGAGCCCCGTTAGAACGGCAAGACCGGGGGTCGCTAGCAGCTTCGACCCTCGGAGAACGCAACAAGCTGCTCTACATCACGGATGCGCGCTCCGGACGAGTGTTCCTCATTGACACCGGAGCACAAGTGAGCTTCATCACCCCAACATACGCGGACCGGGTAGCTGGACCCCACGGTGACGGAGCTACAGCGGCAAATGGCTCGAACATCAACACCTACGGGAGAAGGACCTTGCCTTTATGCTTACATGGCCGCACATATGAATGGACTTTTGTAGTAGCGGCGGTGAGTTTCAACATGTTGGGCGCGGATTTTTTGTGTTCACACAATCTGTTAGTTGATCTTGCTAATAGACGGCTGGTAAATGCACTCTCTTTTTACTCTCTCCCCTGTTCAGCTCGAGTGTCCCCGCCACCAGTACAGACCCACGTCGCTACAGCAGGTGGTAAGTTTCACACACTCCTCACCCAATTTCCAGCGCTCACTGTGCCCACTTTTTCAGCGACGGTCGCGAAGCACGGGGTGAAACACTTCATCCCCACTTCTGGTCCTCCCGTGTTTGCAAAAGCTCGGCGCTTGGATGCAGTTAAGCTCGCCATTGCGCGCGAGGAGTTCGCCAGCCTGGAGAGGCTGGGCATCGTTCGTAGGTCGAAGAGCCCGTGGGCTTCGCCGCTGCACATGGTACCGAAAGCCGATGGCTCCTGGAGACCGTGCGGGGATTACCGCAGGCTAAACAACGCTACGGCACACGATCGTTATCCCATCCCGCACATTCAGGATTTTTCGGTGCACCTGGCGGGGGCGCGCATTTTTTCAAAGATTGATCTAGTTCGCGGCTATCACCAAGTCCCGGTCCAACCGGAGGACATTCCTAAAACAGCGGTAATAACCCCGTTCGGACTTTTCGAATTTTTACGCATGCCGTTTGGTCTCAAAGGGGCGGCGCAAACATTTCAGCGGATGATGGATGCCGTGTTACGCGATCTCCCTTTCGTGTTTGTGTACCTCGACGACATTTTGGTCGCGAGTACTTCAGAGGACGAACACGAAACGCACCTCACAGCAGTTTTTAGGAGGCTGGGAGAGCACGGCTTAATAGTTAACCCAGCCAAGTGCCAGTTCGGCGTTGAGCGGATTGATTTTTTGGGTCACCGCGTCTCCCCGGAGGGAGCGGTTCCGTTACCAGAGAAAGTACGCGCGGTAGCGGATTTTCCCCGTCCACAAACGGTCAAATCACTACAGGAATTCTTGGGGATGGTGAATTTTTATAACCGGTTCCTGCCCCACGCAGCTCAAATCATGCAACCGTTATATGCCGCGCTCAAAAAACAAAAGCCGACCCAGGCGGTCGAATGGTCCCCGGAGCGGGAGCGCGCGTTCACAGAGGTTAAAAAAGCCTTGGCTGACGCTGCGCTCCTGGCCCACCCAGACCCTGCAGCACGTATCGCGCTGACGACAGACGCTTCAGATTTAGCCATAGGGGCCGTTATTGAGCAACAGGTAGCCGGAGTTTGGCAGCCTTTGGCTTTCTTTAGCAAATCTTTAAGCGCGGCTGAGCGAAAATACAGCGCGTTTGACAGAGAACTGTTGGCGCTGCATTTGGCTATTCGTCATTTCCAGTTCTGGCTGGAAGGACGGTGCTTCACCGCTTATGTGGACCACAAGCCGCTCACATACGCCATGGCCAAAATTTCAGATCCGTGGTCCGGCAGGCAGCAGAGGCAGCTGGCCGCAATCTCGGAATTTACCACTGACATTAGGCACGTCGCGGGCAAATTCAATGTAGTAGCGGATTGTCTCTCACGCGCGTTCACGACCCCGACACGCGCAGAGGCAGAACGGGCCACCGTGACCGCGCCGCAGGAGAGCGGCACGGTGGCGCGCGCAGCCCCGGTGCACGTGGGTATAGATTACGCAGCCATGGCAGCGGACCAGGGGGCGGACGCAGACGTGCGCGCGCTCCAGTCTGGACCAACAGGGTTGAGGCTGGAGAGCAAGTGTTTACAAACCGGTATGCCCCCCCTGATCTGCGACATGTCGACGGGGCGCCCGCGTCCGGTGGTTCCGGCCACGTGGCGCCGCCGTGTTTTTGACTCGGTCCACTCACTGGCGCACCCGGGGGTGCGCGCGTCGGTGAAACTAGTGGCGGAAAAGTTTGTTTGGCCGTGCCTGCGCAAGCACGTGAAGGAATGGGCAAAAACCTGCATTTCCTGTCAACGGGCCAAAATTCACAGGCACACAAGAGCCCCGTTAGAACCGTTCCGCATTCCGGCCAGAAGGTTCGACCATGTGCACGTCGACCTTGTGGGCCCCCTACCGGCATCACAGGGGTTCACGTATCTTTTGACAATGGTGGACCGCACCACACGTTGGCCGGAAGTGGTTCCACTTGCGACGACCACGGCCGCGGAGGTGGCTCGCGTTTTTTTAACGGCTTGGGTGGCGCGCTTCGGGGTTCCGTCGGACATTACGTCCGATAGAGGACCGCAATTCATCTCTGAGCTGTGGTCAGCGATGGCCAACGGCTTAGGAGCCAAAATTCACCGCACTACGGCTTACCACCCTCAGGCTAATGGTTTATGCGAGCGTTTTCATAGGTCTTTGAAGGCAGCACTCAGAGCGTCGCTCACGGATGCAGATTGGGTAAATAAACTCCCATGGGTTTTATTAGGGTTGCGTTCTGCGCCTAAAGAGGACTTAGACGCCTCCCCAGCGGAGCTGGTATTCGCACAAACTCTGAGGCTGCCGGGCGAGTTTTTACCAGAGCACCCAGAGCCCCCACCTCTCTCTGCTCTGGGACCGTTAGTTGGCACGGGGGCAGACACGCTCCCGGGTCCGGTTCATCACGCTTTTCCACGAGTTTTCGTCCCCAAGGCTTTGAAAAATGCCGATTTCGTTTTTGTCAGGCGCGAAGCCCTTAAAGCAACGCTCAAACCACCTTACGAAGGGCCATTTCGAGTGCTGGAGGCAGGTGATAAGCAATTTGTGCTAGATTTTGGGGACAGAAAAGAGACAGTCAGTATTGACAGACTAAAACCTGCTTTTGTCATGAAGGACGTGTCTGTACCGGTCGCGGTGGCGCCTCGACGAGGCAGGCCCCCGCAGAGGGCAATTAACCACTCTCTTCCTCAGTCAACAGACCCGAAGCAGAACAGCACCGCAGGCAAGGCGGGGCCAACGCACAGCAGATTCGGCAGACGGCTGAAGCCCAAGCGGCGCACAGACTGAATGTTGGCGTTGATTATTCAGTAGTGAGTAAGGTGCTATTAAATTTTGGGAATTAGTCTGTTCTTCATCGTTTGGGGGGGGGTTATATGGCTGTGTTGTGAGACATGTATATGTTGGACACTGCATATGTGATTTAACCACGATGAAGGAGAGCCAGCCCCCTGCGGTGCGGAGCCACAGAGCCTGGACCCCCTGTGGAGGACAGGGGACAGAAGACTTCCTGACCACTGAGGCTCGGGAAGAGAGAAGGGGGAGTTATGTAAATAAAAGGCTAATGAATGTGAATAAAGAGACTTTGATATAGATGTGTGATTTCCCCCGCGAGGGAAATGGTTTGATGTGAGAAGGTTTAAATGAGAGAACTTTGGTGTGTTCACTCTCTTTGTTCGCTGCTCAAGAATAAGAGCAGACAGTGGAATGATTTCTTGAATAAACTGAAATGAAAGACAATTCGGTTTCGTTATTCAAGTCTCCCCACAATCAGATTGATTTAATATCCCTTACAGAGACTTAGTTAGGGCAAGAGGATTATGTTGGTTTAAATGAATCAACTCCCTCTGGTTATTTAAACTATCAAAATCCCAGAAGTTCTGGTCATGGGGGAGGAGTAGCAACAATTTACCATTCCAAATTACTAGTTAATGTAAAGCAAAAAACACGTTATAATTCCTTTGAGGGCCTGGTCCTCAGCATTGGGCACTTTAGCAATTTTAGGCTAAACCCAATTTTATTTGCCATAGTTTATCGTCCTCCATCAACCTACTCAGAGTTTTAAACCAAATTTGCCGAATTCTTAGCTGATTTAGTGCTGAAATCAGAATAATTATAGTAGGGGACTTTAATATACATGTAGATGTAGATAGTGATTGCCTCAATATGGCATTTAATTCAATATTAGGGAACTTTAATATAACAGCGTGGTGGTGGAGTGGTTAGCACTGCGGCAGCACAGTAACTCACCCTTGGCCGTCGGATCCTGGGTTTGATCCCAGCCCCTGACCAACAGTGATCTGTGTGGCGCTTGCATGTTCTCCCCATGTCTGCGTGGGTTTACTCCGGGATTTCTCTGGTTTCCTCCCACATGTCAAAAACATGCAAGTTAGGTTAACTGGCATCAAACTGGGGATTCTAAATTGTCCTTAGGTATGACTGTGAGAGTGAATGGATGTCTGTCTGTCTGTGTTGGCCCTGCAATGCACTGGCGATCTGTCCAGGGTGTACCCTGCCTCTTGCCCAAAGATGCTGGGATAGGCTCCAGCCCTCCCGCGACCCCAAAAGGATTAAGCGGAAGAAGATGGATGGATGGACTTTAATATACATGTAGATGTAGATAGTGATTACCTTAATTTGGCATTTAGCTCAATATTAGACTTGACGGGGTTTTCTCAGAAAGTAGGAAATTCTACCCATTATCTCCACCATACGTTGGACCTTGTTCTGACATATGGCATAGAAATACAAAATCTGGTAGTGTCTCCTCATAACTCTGTACTGTCAGACCATTGTCTGTTAACTGTAGAAGAGCTTGGAATAACGAGGCGATGTGACTTATAAACCAAAGTTTATTATCAGCTCCTCTAACAAGTCTCATCTAGGTGCAGCAGCAGAAGAAGTAAGAGAGCGAACACATTCGGCTCTACGTACTTATACTCGCACATAACAAAAGACATGCATATCAAAAGCTGACATCCCTCATTATGTTAATCCCCCTCTTTTGTCTTCGTACCCCTCCACCTGGCCCTGGGAGGTCAGGGCGACTTATCTGGTCTCCACCGCAGCGCCTCGGATGCTCTTTGATCTTCACTGGTGGTTGAGACCTTTTGTCCTGTTCTGAGGTGTGAAGTCGCTTTACATATGTAATCACCAAACATTCTCACATGCTTATACATATGTAGGTTATGGGATATATGATTAATATAGACCACATTAACCTTTGATTTTACTATTTCTGACTATTTGGCTCCTAATGAAAAATATTATTACAGTAGATGCCTCTCAGATGCTGTTACCAAATTTATGCAGATTGTTTCCTCTATGCCGTGTGTCAACACAATGGAAATAAGCTATAGACAGCTTGCTCCTTCTGTAATTGATAACATGGTGGATAGTGTTACAGCTTCTCTGCATCAGACTCTAGACTTGATGGCCCCCTTAAAAAAGAAAAAGTCTAATCAGAGATTTCTAACTCCTGGGTTCAACACAGAAACTCGTAGCTTAAAACAGAAGACTCGTCAGTTAGAAAGAAAATGGCGCTCCACTAATTTAGATGAAATCTATTTAGCTTGGAGAAATCATCTTTTAATTTATAAAAAATCTCTTAGAAAAGCTAGAACGAGTTATTATTCTGCATTAATAGAAGAGAACAAGAATAATCCCAGGTTTCTTTTCAGCACTGTAGCCAGGTTGACAAGGAGTCAGGACTCTGTCAATCCTAGCATTCCCTTAGAGCAGGGGTGTCAAACTCATTCCATGGAGGGCCAAGACCCTGCAGGTTTTACCTCCACCCAGTGTCTTCAGCAGGTGATTACACTGAATTTCTTCCCACTGATTGCTGATCAATGAAAACACCTGCAGAAGACACTGGATGGAAGTAAAACCTGCAGGGTCTTGGCCCTCCATGGAATGAGTTTGACACCCCTGCCTTAGAGCTTACTAGTCAGGACTTTATGAACTTTTTCAATCATAAAATTTCATCCATCATAGACAAAATAAGTCAGATTCTTCCTACTATAGGGTTAAAACCTTCCTTTTTGATATAGCCTACAATTAGGGAGGGATCATGTGCCCCTGAACCCTCCCTTAGTTATGCTGCTAATAGGTTTAGTCAGCCGGGGGACCTCCAATAATTGCACTGGGCTTCACTCCTTTCTTCACTCTCAATGAATTTTTTTTTTTTTTTTTTTGCTGGTCATTAACATCTGTTTGTTCTCTCCCATAGATTGAGTCCCCATTGTGCTGTTTGCTCTCTACATGTCTGTTCTTTTCATCTTCTCTGTCCCCTCACCCCCCAGCCAGTCGCAGCAGATGACTGCCCCTCCCTGAGCCTGGTTCTGCTGGAAGTTTCTTCCTGTTAAAAGGGAGTTTTTTCTCTCCACCGTCACCAAGCGCTGCTCACAGGGGATCGCCTGATTGCTGGGGTCTTTCTGCAATTGTGGGGGTTTCCCCTACAGTTGAAAGTGCTATGAGATGACTGTTGTTGTGAAATAGCGCTATATAAATAAAGTTGAATTGAATTGAATTGAATCATACGTTACTGCCTTGTACCCATGCCGCGACAACCAGCCTTCTCACTGGCTTCAATCCTAGAGCAAGGTAGCACAGACGGGGACCTGCCACCTCCCACAGACATTTTCCCTGATGCACAGCTGGGCCGACTTGGACACTCACCAGGGCTGTACCTGCAGTGCAGCCTGGACAGCACACCAATCTGGGCCCTGATCGACACCGGTTTTACCATCTCCTTGGTCTGACCTGGAGCGCTGCCCAGTACAGATGGACCCGGTCCACAAGGGTGGGAACCCACCAGGTGCTGTATCACCACAGCCACTGGTAAGCGTGCCAGACTGCGAGGGCGACGAGTCCTTGTGGTGGGATTGTCCAGTCAGACCATAAACCACTCATTCTGGCTGGCTGACATCCAAGACCCCTGTATCATTGAACTAGATCTGCATGGGGCATAGGGCGCAAAGATCAACACCGCCAGCTCTTCTCTCCTTCTGGGGCCTCAGACCATCACGATCTGTGGCAAGAGCCAGATGGGGAAACAGGGGACTCGTGTGATCGAAGGGCCGGTGCCATCATCGCAGGCCAAAGCTCGTGACCTAGCAGTCTCACGGGCCCTCCAGACTGCTACGGCCCGAGACAGTGCAGTGGCTCATAGCTCTTCCTCAGATCATTGGGCAGCTCTCCCCTGCAATGATGTCACAGAAGCCCTTGGGCACAGTAGCTTCAGAATGAGCAGAATGAAGATCCTGTCTTCTCTCGGGTCCGGCAGTGGCTGGACACGGACCAGCAGCCTGCCTGGGAGGCTGTGTCTGCACTGGACCCAGAGACCAAGGCCCTGCATTGTCAGTGCTCCAACCTCTGGGTTGGTAAATTTACAGAGAAACAAAATCCATCCTACGCATTATGTAAATTTATCAAATCTAGTGTTCATTTCTCACCAGTCACAGCCTAAACAAAATAAAAATTTGGCAGATGATGATTTTGTGTTTTTAACAGAGACCTGGTTTGATGATAACAGTGGATCTCCTCTTATCGAAGCAGCCCCTCCCACCTACAGCTTTATAAGTGAACCCAGACTGCATAAGAAAGGAGGAGGAGTAGCTGTTTTGTTTAATGATTCCCTCCAATATAAGCAGATGTCTTATGATAAGTTTCCTTCATTTGAATATGTGGCTCTTAAGCTGAATTCTTCCTCCCGTGTGTTGTTTCTCAATGTTTACAGACCACCTAAGTACCATCCAACCTTTTTTGATGATTTTGCAAAGCTGTTGTCTATTATCTGTGTTGACTTTGACTGTGTCGTTATTGTTGATGATTTTAACATCCATGTTGACAACCCTCAGGACAGAGGGACCAAAGAATTGTGTTGTGTCTTTGATAACTTTGGACTGACTCAGCTTGTAATGGAAAAAACACACAACAGAGGACACAGTCTGAACTTGGTCATCTCCAAAGGTCTGAATATCTCTAAGGTTATGGTGATGGATGTTGCTCTGTCCGACCATTCTTGTGTTTTCTTTGAGAGTGCTATTAATGTCAACAGAAATATCCAGACAGAGGTCATCAAAAAATAGTACATCAGTGATAATACCAGTGAAACAGCCATCCAAGATTTCCCTTCCTCAACCCTCCTCTCTTCACCTTCTGTAAATGAGCTCGCAGAAAATTTCAGTGGTAAAATTGCAAATATTATCAATGCCATTGCTCCCATCAAGGTGAAGGTGGTCACTATTAAAAAGAAGCCTCCACAGAGAAATGTCAAACTAGTAAGAGCTGAAAAAAGAGTTTCAAAAAGCTGAATGCAGGTGGTGAAAAACTAAATTACAGGTTCATTATGAAATCTATAATGAGAGATTGAGTATCTATAATTTGGAGCTGAGAAATGCAAGGCAAGCATTAAAGATTCAAGATTCAAAGGCTTTATTATCATGTGCGCAGTTAAGAAATGCAACATTTCCTGAGCAACGCTCTCCGATGAATTCCTAGGTAATAGATACACATCAATATTAATAAGGTAATAACACATCTAATACTAATGAATACTAATAACACACAGGCAATTAAGACAGTTAAAGCAGTTAAACTAGAGGAAATGAAGAATGAAAAATTGAAATTCATTGGATGACTGTAATTGTTATGATTCCCCGTGCGCTACAAGGCAGCACACGGAGGAAGAAATGAAAAACCCAATTGCGAGAGTAGAACGAGCACTTTATTAAGATAAGATAAGATAAGATAAGATAAGCCTTTATTAGTCCCACAATGGGGAAATTCCAGGATTGCAACAGCACAGGGATAGCAACACTCAGAGCAATAATTTAGAAGATAAGAAAATAAGAGCAGTGAATATACATATGTACACATAAATATATAAATATATATACACAGTGCGGAGCATTGTAGCTAGATGGAATAAACAGCATAACCGTCTATTTAGTTACCCTACATGGTATGAATATGTACCCATACATATTGTCACCCTTCCTAGCGACTGATATTGTCCTAGTTGTATACTGGAGGGGACCATTTGTGTAAGTCTGTTGCGTCTTTTGCATTCAATACTATTAGGTCGTCACGTTTTTTTGCTATCTCTGCGAGCAGCCCTGCTTAAGTTATACAGTCTGACAGCCGTAGGTAGGAAGGACCTGCGAAACCTCTCAGTTGCACACCTAGGATGATGTAGTCTACTGCTAAATGAGCTCCTCAGTGCGTTCAGTATGTCCTGCATAGGGTGGGACTCGGACTCCAGCAGAGATGACAGTTTAGCCACCATCCTTTTCTCTCCTGTCTCCTCCACTGGGTCAGGGCGCTGCCCCAGGACAGAGCTAGCTTTCTTGATCAGTTTGTTCAGTCTCTTCCTATTGGCTGCTGTAATGCCACTGCCCCAGCAGACCACTCCAAAAGTGATGGCTGATGCCACCACCGTGTCGTAGAATGTCTTCAGCAGCACCCCTTGTACACCAAAAGACCTGAGCCTCCTCAGTAGGAACAGCCTGCGCTGTCCCTTCTTGTAGAGTGCGTCGGTATTGTGTGACCAGTCTAGTTTATTGTTCAGATGAACACCCAGGTACTTGTAGGATGTCACCATCTCAATGTCTGTTCCCTGGATGTTCACTGGTGCTGTGAGGGGTTGTTCTTGCCTGCAGCAGTCCACCACCAGCTCCTTAGTTTTCCTCACGTTGATCTGGAGGCAGTTCCGATGGCACCAGTCCACGAAGTCCTGGATAAGTCCTCTGTACTCAGCTCCATCTCCATTGGAGATGAGGCCGACGATCGCAGAGTTGTCAGAGAACTTCTGTAGATGGCAGTGTGTTGTGTTGTGTGAGAAGTCCGCAGTATAAAGGGTGAACAGGAAGGGAGCCAAAACCGTTCCCTGGGGGGCCCCCGTGCTGCAGATGATCGTGTCTGACACACAATCCCGGGTTCTCACCAACTGTGGCCGGTTAGTGAGGTAGTCCAGGATCCATGATGACAGGTGCTGGTCCACCCCTGCGCACAGCAGCTTGTCCTTCAGGATCATTGGTTGGATAGTGTTGAAAGCACTGGAGAAATCAAAGAACAGGATCCTCACCGCATTCCCGGGCTTCTCCAGGTGGGACAGGGAACGGTGAAGGAGGAAGATCACTGCATCCTCCACCCCAATGCCATGCTGGTAGGCGAACTGGAGTGGATCCATCGCTGGCCCCACCAGGGGGCGGAGGTGAGCAAGAAGCAGTCTCTCCAGGGTCTTCATCATGTGAGACGTCAGGGCCACTGGTCTGTAGCTGTTCAGGTCTTTGGGGTGGGAAGTCTTTGGTACAGGTACCACACAAGATGTTTTCCACAACTGTGGTACCCTCCCCAGCTTCAGGCTCAGGTTGAAGATGTGCTCCACAATCCCACACAGCTGGTCTGCGCAGGACTTGAGGAGCTTCGCGCTGATGCCGTCCGGTCTCGAGGCCTTCCTTGCCTTGATCTTCCTCAGCTCCGTCCTCACCTGGGTCTTAGTGAGGGTCAGGTTGGGGGACTGTGTGCTGGGAGTGGGGGGGTGTTGGTGGAGTGGGATGTGGACAGCAGGTCTCGATGACTTTAGAGGCAGCAGTGGTTGGTGTGCAGTTGGAGGGGAGGGCGGTTGGTCAAACCTATTAAAAAACAGGTTCAGATTGTTCGCCCACTCCCTGCCCCCCATGGCCTGGGAGGAGGTATTCTGGAGCCCAGAGATGGTTTTAAGGTTTCTCCAGACCCCGCTGATGTCACTCTGTTGCAGCTTGTCCTCCATCTTCTTCCTTGCCTTCTCTGATCTTCCCCCTCAGCTCCCTCTGTATGGACTTCAGCATCTCCCTGTTCCCCGACCTGAAGATCCTCTTCTTCTTTCTCAGAAGTGTTTTTATCTCAGGGTCAATCTAGGGTTTGTTGCTCAAGCAACACCGTATTGTTTTGGTGGGTATGGTGTTGTCCACACAGAAGATGATGTAGTTCGTGATGATGTGAGTGAGGCCATCGACGTCCTCACCATGTGGATTGCAGAGCTGCTCCCAGGCAGTGGTTTGAAGACAGTCCTTTAAAGCGTCCATTGCCTCCTCTGACCATATCTTCACCGTGCGCATGACCGGAGGTTGTCTGTGTACTAGGGGTTTGTACACCGGCAGGAGATGAACCAAGTTGTCATCCGATCTCCTGAGTTGGGGGAGTGGTGATGAGGTGTACGCCTCCTTAGTGTTAGCATAGAATAAATCCAGTGTTTTATTGTCTCTAGTGTAGGATGAAGAGCCTATAAAATTATTTTGTCATAAGGTACAGGAATTATTTATTATATTTAATAGTGGGTGTGAAAGGGGGCGGAGTTGAACCGTCACTTCTACACCCGCTAAATTAAATAAAAGCACTCGTAAAAGGGGCACCAGTCCTAACGGACAATAAGATTAACTTTAATTTCAATTAATTTTGTACCTTAAATTACTTAATGAATCAGTCTCAAAGTTTCAGTGAGTTTTTGTCCTGCCGTGATTAGGAAACCTGTATATGCGAAAGGAAAACGCTTCAACTGCTCTCATTCACTCGTTTATTAAAATCATTCAGGTTACATGGCATGGCGTTCAAATGATGAATAAACAGATTCAGATGATGACAGCGTAAAATATCACATCAACTGATATTGAGTTCCTGAACATAAAATCCAGCATTACACCTCTGTAGAACCAAGGAGAAACTAGACTTATGTTTCAACGGTGAGACTGGAATGTTTTAACAAAACAACGCAATTTTATGGGGAAAATTCATAAGCTAATTATCTAAAAATGACTCCTGAATTAATCTACAAAATTTTAAGGGCAGTTACTTAAAATGACTAAGAGTTTTTGCTTCAGTTTACAGCTCTATCCTGCGGCTGAGAGACTAATTGAGCCCTGAAATACGGGCCATATTCAATTGTAATTTAATTGTTAGGACATCACGTTTTAACCCAGGAAATAGGAGAAATAAGAGTCTCACTTACACACGGCCGTTGGTCCAAGTTCCGCGGGTCGGTACCGCTGGGTTTTGAAGTTAGGACGTCGGAGGAAGCTGCTGCAAGATGCCTCCTCACAGCCGTGGAAGTGTAAACTCAGCTGGGGGCTCTCCAGACAATGGCAGCAGTGGGTGGTCTGTCACAGAGCGGCGTGACAAGTCCTTTGAAAAAGAGTCCAAATTTGGGGTCTCTTGTAGTGGGATCGACCCGAAAACTGAAGAAAAATCTTCTCAGTCTCTGTTCTCTTTAACTAGGCAAATTAAAGGTCCACTTTAATGGCGTGAAAAGTCATAAAAAAAAGTGTTAGAAAAACATTTACTAGGATAAGAATGGCTTCTGAGGTGAAAGAAAAAGTTTGAGAATTTGATTCTCTAAAAAGGGACGAGCTCTAAAGAAAAATGGTTTCTCCTCAGTTTCCAGAATATAAGAAAAGATTTGACAAACACAGAGAATAAAATAAAACTTCACAGGGCCTTGAAACGGTGGAATAAAATCTTCTGAGATCTAGATTACTATTCTGCTTCTTTAATCTTAATTTAGTTCCTCTAATTCTTAATTCTATTTCTAGCTAATCTTCCTGCCTGTTGTCTGATCTCTGACTTTTTTAAAAACTCTTAACTGTGCTGTGACTCAACTGTTAACCCTGTTTTTTTTTCTCTTGTCTTTTTCTTCAAGTGTACTCAAATCTAACTTCTGTCTTTTAAAGTTACCTCGCCGGGTCGTAAAACTGATGAGGTCAGTCGTCAAACGACCAATCTACTCTTTCAGAATCAGTTTGAAATGGCTGTTATCCAATGTGAAAACATTTCTTTGTTTGAGAGCAGCCAACCAAATGGAGACACCATCCCATGAATTTTCAGAGGGAAAAATCAACAGTCAGTTCTTATAAGATAAATGCTCAATATAAAATCTAACTAAATTAAATGACTTGGCTAATATATGGTGATCATGCATTTATACCATTACTCCAATAACACTCATGAATATAACATTTCTTATACATAATTATAATACATGCATTCACATTTAGATCAAGATTAGAACAGCAGAACATGCAGCAAACCATGGTTGGTGATAAGGGGGATGATTTTCAGTGTCCTTAGGATCCAGGATAAGCTGAAAGAAACTTAATATTTAGAACAAATTAAAAGTCATCCTACGTACTGAAAACACATTCCGTAGGTATCCGCTAGGAGGTACTGTTGAGCTGTAGATGATTTCCTTAGTATCTGGCGAAGGCCTGGACAGCATAGGCTATAAAACTGTCAGATTAAGTGGTTTATGACTCTTTTAAAAACATTGGTTTCCTGTGAAAAGGTACGTTATCAAATGCAATGTTCATGTTCAGAGGTCTGGTCTCCTGAGTTTTATGTTCCTTTGAGCCTTTAAAAGCAAACTCTGATCCTTACAATCTCTGCAAGCGGCAATTGTTTACATTGGGGTCCTGGGAAAGCAAGCATCTTTGGTCAGGTCTGGAAGAAGCCTGCATGAGTCAGCAAAAAGCCAGTGATATTCCTGAGAAGGCAGAAAGGTGATATTCCTGTGTAATGAATAAATTGAAATTCCTGTAAACTGGAGAGAAGTGATCTTGTCTTGGTTTTGAGGAGGACGATGATGCTACAGTTCCCCCCTTTGTAGCGATGGTGAGCATCGGTCAGCGTCGGTACACATCCATGGCAGCTTCGTCTCCTTGGCAACACTTGACCTAAATACTGGGTTAAAAGGTTTGTGTGATGTCCATACACACTAGCATGCAAACAGTATCTATTACTAAGTACAGATCTTTGACTTTGGTTTACTGGAAGGACTTCCATGAATTTCCAAAAATAATTTGAATATGGACAAATGTAGATTATAAAATTGACTTGGAGTAGTAAGCTAAGGCATAGGTCTTGAAATGACTCAAAAATTCTAGCTACAAAAATAGGTGCGTAGTCTTACATACCTGAGGTAGGAATTTTGGTTCACGATGAAATAGCTATCATAGTTGTTTTAAAAAAAAAAAGAAAATAGTTTGAATGGGTACAAAAATCAAAATGGAGTGCAAGAGCTATATATAAAAATATAGGTTTGTATATAAGCATGCATATAACTTTTAAAAATTCTAAAAATAAAGAAAAATAAAAGTCACAACAAAGAATGCAAAACAAAAATGTATTGCTTATCTGAGGTAGATGTTTAGGTTAAGCAATATTGAGTTAATTCAAGGAGGTTCGAATTGAATTGGTTTATTTGGACTAAACTATGGTTCCACAGAGGTCTTACTCAGAGGGTGCTTGAGACCTTTGTTCTGGAAGACTGAGCGAGCATGGGGAGTCATCATTGTTCTTTGAGTGGCAATGAGGAATAACTTTGTGACATCTGAAACAGAGGCAAGAAGCGGTGAAGGCAGACTCGTTGTCAAAGTGTTAGCTGAAAGTCTAATATTTTTGGCTACCTTTCGAAGAAACACAGACATTAGATGTGGGTGAGCAAGGTCACCCTCTAACATGAAGAGTGACAAGTCCAAGACCTTGTTGAGTTTGAATGAGGCTTTGGAGCAAACATTCAAAACCAACACAGTATCTTGCAAAGTTTTGGTAACAGTTGGTGGTTCAACTGTCTGGCATTTCAGTGTAGCGGTGTTGACTGATTTAACAGTAGACGTGCTAAGGGTAGCAAGGGGCCCTAATGATGAGGCCGTGGTTGAGAACCTACCTAAGGATTGTTGACTTCTTGTTTGGGTTCTGTCCAGTTCTAACTGGGCGAAGGTAGGTGAGAGTGCTAGGTAGAGAGCTAAACTGAAAAACAGGAGGGCCATCGTCCTGGTCAACAAATAGAAGTGAGTCATTTTAATCTTGAGCTTCTTGTCAGTTTTCCTTTTCTTGAGGTACCTGAGTGATAGGTGAAAGTTATTCTTAGAGGTGGAACAACTTTGTTAGAGACTGAGCTCTAAGCTATTAGTGTTTATCACCTTTAGAGGGTTTTGTGATTATTGACTTAAGCTAGTGATGTTGTTGATTTTGTTTGTACTACTTTGAAATAGTAACTTGATGATACTGAAAGAAATTTTGCGGGGTCTTTTAAGGTTAGATTTTAAGGAAGTCAGTTAGTTTGGGTTAACTTTCTCCTTTTGAAGGTTTAATGCAGTTACCTGATTGAGGAAGAGAAATGCGACCGAGAATGTCTGAGGCTGATCGTCAGCTAACAGTTATCTATCGGGCGCAAACAAGATTTAGGTTTGTTTACTGACTTAATGGAACAGTGTTGTCCCCGACAAGTCCCATGGGGTTTTTGTAAGCTTTGATTTGATTACGATGGACCCATTTGGAGATGGGGTCCTGGCGACCTTTGCTTATTTTGATTTGGTAAACGACCGGAGAGAGTTTATCTGTGATTGTGTGTGGACCTGTCCACCTGGGGAGGAACTTCCGAGCGAGTTTTCCTGCTCGTGCGTTGGTCTGTCCTGTCTGAGGAATGAAAGCATAATAGAAAACCTTGTCTCCCACTTGGAGTTCGTCATGTGAGGCTTTCTGATCGTAGTAGGCTTTGCGTCCTTCAGCTGATCGGTCCAAATGTTTTTGGGCAAAGGCAAAAGTCTGTCGGAGATGTTTGGTCAGGTCAGTCATGTACTGGTGAGTAGTGTAAGCTGTAGCAACACTGGCTTCTCCAGGTTGGTAGAGTAAATGCAGGGGCAAAGTCATTTGCCGGCCTGTCATCATTTCAAAAGGTGACACCCCCGTAGCTTCATGGGGTGTGGCTCGGATGGCCATTAAGACCAGCGGGAGCTTTACATCCCAGTCTTTTTGGTGTGGTGAAACATACTTCTTCAGTATGTTGATCACAGTTCGGTGGGTTCTTTCAACCTGTCCGGAGGATTGTGGGTGGTGACTAATATGGAAGTTAGCTTTAACTCCCAAGGTTTCCCACAGTTGTCGCATGACTTCGGCGGTGAAATGAGTGCCACGGTCGGAGTTGATTCGGCTTGGCAGACCAAACCTAGAGAATACGTGGTTCATCAACAAGTAG